>CAEFZY010033399.1:0-11983 GCA_903066815.1 Brachyrhaphis roseni | reverse complement strand
GCAAGAATTGTGCAGGTGATATCAAAGAAGGGGTCCTATGTTAACATGTAACTCTGTCTGTTAAGATGTTTTTGATTAAAATAGCTTATGATTTTAGTACATGTGACCACTTAATGCTGCACATTCAAAGAATGACCGTGTGAAGTTCTTTATAATCCATAAAATGTTTAGAAAATCTGCTGTGCATAATAATTTGGAACAGTGCATTTTGAGTTTTTTATTTTTGAAAAAAATGCTGTTGTCATGGGGAGCTTTGTTCAGTAAAATTTGATTTACACTGTAATAGTTCATGACTTGAAAATTATACTGATCATCATTTGCATTGACCATTTAAGAAAATCTGAGAAAATATCACTCGCATAATAATTTGGAACATGGTGTATATTGCATGAACTGATTGCGAGGGAACGCAAAAGTAAAAAAAATTTCCCATGTCACCTGGGGTACTCCGTAAGACCCTAAGTTTTTGGTTGAAATTCTTTAAGTTTTGTTCGATGCTCCCTTTTTTTTGGCTGAACTCAATGAGTTTTGCTTGAGATTCTTTGGCGTTAAATTGGTTTCACAATGTAAGACGTGTTCCTATTGGTTAGCGCTGACTAAAGGGAAGACTCTGACTCCCCCCACCTCAGAACTCTGTCCCAAACTGCAGGGCTTGCTGCTTCGCTTCAGTGACAGGACACAGAATGTGAATGGTAAGTAATCGTCACAAAATTACATGTTAACAGTTACTAAAGTGCCCACCCTGTTTAAAAGAAGAAATCTTACACAACTTATGACTAAAGTCTTGTCTGCCGCGGTCCCTGTTATCATTTTATGCTAGCTAATGTTAGCATTAGGTTAAGTGCATAAACTACACTTGTGTAATATTCGCCTGTCCTTATGTTGAACTCATTAACCATCACTCTTTTGTCGAGTTGCAATAAGTGTTGCAAAATACCAAATTAATCTAGAGGAAATATGTGTTAAAAACTGTCAAGTGACCGTACAGATTATTTATTTACCAAGCACATAATCAGTGCTGTGGATGAGGGGAGACAATGTAGCTCTTAAATATATATTTTCTTCCAGATGAAAAACCAAGCTGGTAGATCACAGGCTGAGGTAGGATATTCACATAAATTATGCCTTTTTTCAGTGTTAATTGCTGTGTATGTGTCTCTTGTATTTAGTTTTCTTTTGAATTATTTGTAATATGCCTTTTGATGTGTTATGTTATGAAATTAAAATGGTGTTCTCCTAATTCCCCATTCCAGTATGACCAGCAGAGTGCAGCTGAAGCAGGACAGCACTTGTAGGTATTGCTGAATAGAGCAATTCCTCCACCTACTGTAGAGAGGATCAGAACATGAGGATGGAGAGACCAGCAGGTGTCCAGTCAGAGATGGCCAAGTAGGGAAGTAAGAGTTGCTTTTAAGGGCCAGGTGTATTTGGTTAGCTATATTTCTGTAAGTCAGTTTCTTTGATGGTTTTTATGTACGGTACTTCTTTTTTTTATGTACAATAAACTCCTACGCAGATTTTAGGCAGTCATGTGATTAGCAAATAGAATTATATTAATGTAGACAAGATATGTATCCAATGATGCAGGTTGGACATAATAAATATATAACTTGTGATGTCAACAAGTCCCTGGGTCTCAGGAACATTATGGTGCGGTTTAGTTTCATAAGTGCTGTAGTTTGTTGGATCCATTAAGTTTGTTGCTACAGGACTTGCAATAATAGCAGCCACTAATCAAACAACCCTCATATTAGAGATATTTGGGTTGTCTGTGTAGTTTCCCAAGCTCAAACCTATGTATAATATCTATATAGGTTTTATTCATGTTTTCCAGCTGAGGAGTTGTAGCTTAAATTCAGCAACTGAGTTTCATCCTGTGCAGTGTATCTGTCTCTCCTTAAAAACATTTCCCACTTCTTCCTCACATCGTGTCTTTATGAAACATTCAAAACAAGAGTTATCTTACTTTGACAGAGTGAAAGAATTACAAATAAATAACAGTCTTTGCCACCTTGTGTCACATACTCTAAATCAATGTTAGGGAATAATTAAAACTTTACAAAATCTCAGTTAGCCTTCATAGCGGGGACTGAACCCCGGTATCACACCCACAACTATTGCTTATATTAGCTGGTATCTTGCCCGTGGACATAATTACAGTATAATAATAATATACTATTCACAAAATATCAACGGCTATATATCCATCTTACTTGTGAAACGTTATCCCCGAGATCTCACGTCAATAGTCAGTTGATATGAACAAAAATATCCAGCAGTGCTGAGGCTTCTGCTACAATCGATAGTAACCACACAGGCGCACCGGCTAGAATGAAACAAATGCACCCAGCACAACACTTTCATTCTATTGGCTGAGAGGTTGCTAGGCGACTGTGCCAAAAAGCCAGTTCCAAGTTTGTAAGCGAGCAGAGAGTCCGAGCAGAGACTAAGTGTGAGCGCTACGAGAAGTTTTGAATACAAGCGTTACAAGTTTTGAGAAGAAAGACAAAGTCCTGCTTTCAAAATGAAAATGTGTGCTCTTGCATTACGACAGAAAAATTCCCTCATGACACTATGGGTATGTTTGTGATGAGGAAATAACATTTTAAAATGATAAAAAGCTCAAAAAAGTGTATTTTACATAATACTGTCTTCAATTTTCACTCTATCCAGCAAAATCCAGAAACTTTTGTAAACTGTACGCCGTATGGGCCTGTAGTGACTAGCACTAACCCCATACAAAAATGAATAAGACATACGTCCATGTGTTTGAGGATTTATTTTAAACAGACTGCAAAGATTGTTACCGATACATAAAGGGACCAATTTTGTTTTGGCACAATGCAGCCAAAGTTTGTGATGTGAAAAAGGAATTGCTCCCTTCCAGATAATTAGATAGATAGATAATTCCCTTCCAGTTAGATGCACAGACTGCACCACAGAGAAGGAAAAATAAACTCGTCATGATCCACTTCATCCCAGGGAAGCAGAAATGGTTTTAAAAAGACCTGGAGAGAGCGAATCAAAAATACTGTCTTCATCTGCAGAACACAGCCAGTCAAGAGTTCATGGGTTGCTTAACATTTCCTATATGTTAAGCGACATGTTTTGCTGAACACATGTCGTCTCAGATTTATTTTTGATGAGAGAAATCTCAGTCCAGATGGGTCTTCTCTTGCAGAAACTTGTATTCATACTGGAAATAACAGAGGAGTAGCAGTTATTGAAGGTTCCAACTCCTTTTGGCTTTTCCAAATGTGAAAAGAATCAAATTAGCTTTTTCAGTCAAAGCAACAATAATCCTCCTATAAAAGGAAGAATCGCATCAGAAGTGCCTAAGAGTGATTCAAACAGCAATATTTATCATCCAAGCAAGACTGCACTGTAATGTTTACTTTCTATAACTCTTCATGTTGTGCCAATCTCCAGATGCAAAAAGAAAATGGAGCAAAGTTGAATCAAACAACTGCAGATATGGTTTTTCTATGTGATGAATCTTAATGAGCAGTCAATGTGACAGTCATTACACCATAAAACTGCACTGGATTTGTAATAATACACAACAAAAACTATCAGCTAAACAAACAACTTTTGCCATTTCTTACCAAAGCAAGCTGTCGACCAATGTTTCCCATTGTAATAACTCCAGCAAAATAGATGCAGGGAAGCCAAGAGCGAATGTAGAGGAAATCTGGATTAGTATACCTAGGCAGAGAATAGGCATATAGCAGTCATCTTTAAACTGTATTTACCCATGAATAACTAAATGGGAAAAAAAATGAAAAATAGTGATTTTCAGTTAGAGTAAAAATAAATAATCTACAGTGAAGCGACTTACTGAAACACTCCATTGTAAACCAGGATCTGAGTGGTAAGTGTTGCCAGTAAGGCAATGCTGATTCCCAAACCAAAGCCACTGCGGGAGCGGTCGAACGTCCACCACAAACCAATGGAGATTGCTGCTAGGGTCAGAGACAACTGGACATTGTTTGCGAAGTCTACTTTCTGACCAAAAGGGTCAAAGACATAAACTGACCACACATTGGTGCTGTATGGTTCCTGGAAGGCTCCAGGTTTTTGCCTGCCATGTAATAAGTTGGTTAGGAAGAACACACCTTAACTGTGTTCCTTTGATGAAAATAGGACCACAGGATGCATTTACTGTAGGGAGGTGGTGGCTTCTATTTAAATGTCTGAATTGTAAACTGGTTTATTGAATTATGATGTGGACAAGAATGTTTATGCAACTTGCACAGCTGATGCAATAAAGTGAATCTTTGGAGGAGGAAGATTTTGCAGAACTTAAATGAAAACTAAAACAGGAACTAGAAGTAGCGTGGAATGAAAATAAACGGTTGCGTATTGTAACCCCAGATTCTATGAGTATAGGTGCAGCCCTTTAAGGAAATCACTAGTGGTTTACCCCCTGCACTGAAAAAAGCTTAGTCCATGCCCACCTACTGGATGGGCCCCTCCTCGGTCTGTATAAATAACAGTCAGACTGGACAAATGGCTCCCTAACAGCATTTTTCTTCAGCTATTCAGGAACTAGTGAGGCCCACAGCTTAAAGGGCTGCGCTTATACTCATACAATCTGGGGTTACAATACATAACCAACGTTCTATTTTGTATAGGCTTTGCCCTTTAAGGAGTCATCTCTGTAATGCATGAACAGACCGCAGCCTTGAGAGAGAGCAGGAGGGCACAGAATACATGTTGCTTTGAGTTGAGTGTGAAGTTTTCATACATTTTGATTTGTCTGTGAATTTATTCCCATCTCTCCTGTACTGATAAGCTTTGCACACTGATACTAACATTTTGTGTATTTTAATCACTAACAGCCACAATAAACAACAAATAAAAGGATACAGCACTGGCATGGTTGATACCAACAAATACAGCCACACATCGCATCACACTAGACCACTCCCGCTTGAACTTGTGAGGTTCACCAAGTCTTCTGTCAATGCAGGGATACAGCATTCCAATCATGGCTGTGGAGGACAAAACAACACAGAATGCTGGAAACAAAGCAAAAACGAAGTAACAGTGATGATGAAGTTCTGCTTCAGTTCAGACAGGACTTATGGAGGTCAGGCATTTTTGTGCACAAGCTTCTCAGAAGTCAGTCACTGTTCCTTCAGTAATGAGCAAATACAGAGAAATAAACACACTAATTTGGGGTTACTTCCTCTTCCTTAATCCTGAAGGCATGACAAAATTATTAGTGAGTTTGGATGACGCACACTTGAAGAGGCAGTTACAATCTAATAATGTTGTGGTTGTGCTTATAAGATATTTAACCATTTTACAAACCTGAGGCAATGCCACAGCTGGGTGGCACCCACCAGACTGATGAGAAGATACTACTTATGACATCTGGAGGGAAAAGTGTCACATTTCTCTGCACCTGAAGAAGGTTTAGCACAAGAGCCAGGAAGACTCCCACAATGAACAGCATTCCCCCTCGGATTAAAAGGTTGGTGGTTCTGAAAGGCAAAAACACACACACAAAACAAAATAGGTAAGAAGACTTGGTATGCATGTCCTCTGAGAATTACAAAGTCTCTAACAGTAGTATTAGGACAGGACACAATGTACTACAGTAGAACCAGTCAATTCAATTCAGTTGATTTATATAGCGCTAATTCACAGCAAATGTCACAACAAATCTTTTAAATTCAGTCACATACACTCCAGTTGATCCTAATTTGACAGTGCAGTATGCTAAGTTAATTATTCAAAGTAGATTAAAAAGGAAACCCATGATATTGTATAATATTCAATAAAGTATATTTTATTATATTGCTTCAAGTCATTCACTCCACTTGGATGAGTTTGTAAGCTTGTGTTATGTCATTAACTTTATAGCAATCCCTCATACCAAGCATGCATGCAGTGACAGTAGAGAGAGAAAAAAACTCTCCTTTAACAGAAAGAAACCTCCAGCAGAACCAGAACCTGGCTCAGCACATGCGGCCATCTGCCTCGACTGACTGGAGGTTTGAGAAGACAGAGCAGAATACACAAGAAGAAATAGATGAACTGATGTAGGGGTTATTTTTGATGTTGATGAATGTAAACATTCAGGACAACTGAAAGAGTGAGCAACACTCTACTGTAAATTTTCACTGCAAATACAGCCTCACAATGGAAGCACGGTCATTGTTACCATCAAGTTAAGAATGTATATTTTGTTTTATTTTACTAGTGGTAAAACATACTTACAAAGTTATGACTGGTCTGTAAGTCACTGCAGACCAAATTCAACATATATCCAGCTTCCCTAAAGGATCAAATTTACTACTAAACTCTACATTTTGCAAATTTATTTATATGGGCTGATAAGATTCAGATCTTGATCTGGATCTTGAAAATAGTAAAAATATTTATTTTTACAAAGATATTTTAAACTATCCCATCTAATTTCTTTGACTCTATTTGCATAAAAAAAAAAACCTTGCTGACATTGCTTTTGTTACTGCTCTGTTCTGGAGGAATGGAAAAGATAAGCAGCAAAGTAGAAAGCAGGGGAAATACTAATAGCTTAGCAAAACACGACTGGACTCAATAATCGGTCAGTCACACTGCATGCTTTTCTCAGAAAATATGACACAACTGACAGGAACCAACATGTCATTACACAAATGACAAACATCATTTATGGGGGAACTTTCTTACTGCCATAATTCGAGAGCACACATGGTCCGTTTGAAAGCATTATTTCACGTCTTTCTTCTCAAAACTTGTAATGCTTGTACTCCAAATTCCGCTCTCTTTCAAATATTCATTGTGCTTTCTCAAACGTTTTTCCTTGCTCTCAAAACTTGTCTCTGCTCAGATCAAATCTCCGCTTGCCAAACATTTTCTACTCGTGCTTGGAACAGAAAAGTACCATCGCCTGGCAACCTCTCAGCCAATAGAATGCAAGTGTTTTACTGGGTGCGTTTGTTTCCTTCTTATGGGTGTGCCTTGTGGCTATGTATCTGTCTAGATGGAGAGATATCCGTCTGTCCTATCTCAATATGAACAATCTAGACAGATAGAAATTAATAGAAAACCCATAAAACTGATCAAAATCAACAGCCATTCTTTGTCCTGACTCTTTAAAGTGTAACTAATTTCTGAAAGTTAAACCCCGCCCATGATAAATTTGGAAAAATTCCAGCAAATGTGGAGGAGCCAAGAGACACGGCTGAGTGGGGATGAGCAGCGGGATGGGCGGGGGTGTGATCAGGACGAAAGAAGAACTCTTGTCAACTAATCCACTTTCTCACAATATTTAGCAATTTTTCAGACTCCTCTAGTGACTTCTTTATTTTTTTTTAAATATTAATAATAAATTTAGCAACTTTTATTCTGTGTTTATATTGTGTAAAAGATGAATAGAGCGAGGAAAGAGTTGGCTCGAAGCTTCTGGCTTGTTTATGTCGTCATAGCAACGACTGTCATGACAGCTGCTGGGTACAAACACCAACCTTGGACATAAAGAGCATTTTCAGCAATATAGCATGTTGTTAGAGACTTTTATGGCAACAGCACTCTGCAGCATGACTGAACTTGTCTGCCCTGAGCGAGCAGCGAAAGCGGCTATTAGCAGCTATTAGCTGCTCCTGCGTCCTCAGCACTGCAGCCAGTCTGACAGTCATCCACTCAACACCAAAGCTTTCCCAAATAGTCAGAGCAGACCCATTTTACTCTGTGTCCACATTGTAAATAAATCACATATTTAAAGCGGAGTACCTCTATCGATCAATGCTCGCCAGTAGTCATGGCAACACTTGCGAATTCAAATTTTTACTCATCATCAGGTGGGCGTAAAGAGTATTGGGTGGAGCCCTGGCACATCCACTAGAAGGAAACAAACACACCTAGTATAACATAATCTATTGGCTGAGAGGTTGCCAGGCAGTGGTACTTTTCTGTTCCAAGCGTGAGTAGAAAATTGTTTGGCAAGTGAGCGAGAGGTTTGCAAGCGGAGATTTGATCCGAGCAGAGACAAGTTTTGAGAGCAAGAAGAAAAGTTTGAGGAAGCACAGTGAGAGAGCAGAAGTTTGGAGTACAAGCATTTCAATTTTTGAGAAGAAAGACAAAGTTCTACTTTCAGATAGAAAAGGTGTGCTCTCAAATTAAGGCAGAAAATTTCCCCCATTATCAAGATAATGTGAGACAGTCAAAAGCAAACCTGTTGGTGATAAATGACACACAGGGTCCCCGGCTATTATGCTGTCTCTCTGACCGCTGGTCACTGGTCAATGCACTGTTGCTCATCGTAGTCAGTGTTGCACACATTCAGAACATGAAGTATCTTTCTCCACCATGACTGAGTCCAGAAGCCTCATCTGGCTGCACAGAAAAAGAGTCCAACCCATTGTCACAAAACATTTTGACAATTGTTTGATATAAAACTTTTGACAACTTTTTTTTCTGTCTTAGAGTTAATAGCTGCAAGTTATTTGAATGGCATTGCATTAACTTCACTTCCTTATACCACATTTTGAGTTTTGCAATCAGCAATTTACCAGTTTGGCAACAAGGATTTCCTGAACTTCACTGCTGTGTCTCTCTCGGGTCACAACTGTTGTGCTGATAGCAGGATAACAACAAGTCATTTGTTAAGATATTTGCTTGACTGAGGTCATTGAAGAATGTGCAAATAAAAGCACTGGATTTATCAGAGATCATGTTAATTTTTTCCCCCAAAACACCTGAATTTGGGCTACTACTCAAAAATAAACTATACATATAAACTAACTATACTACTAACTACTAAAATAAACTATATATATATATAATTTTATTCATTGCTGATCATTTTGTCCATTTTTATGGACCAACTCACCTAGAAGACCATACTGTGAACCTTTAGTTCACTTTGGACCAGAACATTTCTTATGTTTGCGGGTGGTGAAGGTTTGAATGATTATTATTGGGTTTCCTTTAAACCACATATGTCAAAGTCAAGGCCCACTAATAATCTATGGCCCCCTGGATGATATTTAATTACTATTAGAACCGGCCCGCAGGCCACAGCCGCCCGCTGGCGCTTTGCACGCACGAACACTACATTTCCCACAATGCATCGGTAGCCCGCAAAGTCACTGCAGCACGCACCAGTGCCTTCATTGTTCATTAGCAATCAGTGCAGAGATCAACTTTCAGGTGTCCCCCTCCTCAAAAATGGCTAAACGTTTAGTGGACACTGAGAACAGGAGGTTTCAGGCCAGGTGGGAGGCAGACAGTGACCACTGTTTTCAGTAATGTGTGTCTATTTCAAATCAGGTAGTCAGACTACAGTTACTTATCGAAACCACTTTGCGTTACTGTTTTCTTTTGTAATTGTATTTCCTCTACGTGTCTTGGGGAGTAACCGCAGTTTATATGAGACACTGTCAGTAGTGACAGAAACAGTGGAGGGAGATGCGCATTTTGTTGCTGAAAAGGAACCATTTTGAGTTTCGGTCGCCAATTCTGTTTATTGCAGCATTGGGCTCGTTTTTTCTTTCTAAAGTCGCTTACAAATTTAATGAGTCGCAGTCTGCGCTTTTTGGGCTTGGAAATAAGCAGATATAAACCCCAGAATTTGTCTGATATCCAGTTAGTTTTAGTCCATCTATTCCCAGATGATCCATCCCGCTGTGTCTTTGTTAATGTTAAGTCAATACATTACATCTGAATGACGTCAAGCTTCGCTTTGCGCTCCAGAAAACTGCAAACATCGAGACTAATATGAGCAGCGCAATAAACGTGAAAACAGCCACGAATGAACGAGTCCGTGAAGTTGTGCGACTAAACGTCATTACAATTATTAATATTAAGATAAGTGTCACAAATCTGTGCAGCGGGACATCTGAGTTGTAGAGCTGCAGGAGGAGCTCTGTGAGCTGCGCTCTAACAAACGCAGGGCCGTAACGCAGAACCTGGAGGCTGGGGCGGGGGGTGAGGGAGAGAAAGGGATCTAAAATCCTATTTAGAGTGTTCCAGGCAACATGCACAAATTACAAAAGTTTTTTTGAACTGTTGTAACCATTAAACAATCTCCCCTTCAGTTCAACCATATAAGTGGAGACACGTTGTTGATGTTGCCATTATAAAATAACTTGAAATTAAGTATAGGCAAAGATCATTGTAATTTTCACAGGCGGCAGAGTGTTGTTGTCAGCAATTGCTGAAAGTAACTAAAACAATTTCTTTTAATGTAACTTAGTTACTTTCCAAATCAAGTAATCAGTAATCTAAATAAGCTACTTTTTCAAGAAGTAATCAGTAATCCATCACTGGAGGCAGAGTACATGCTCACGGAGGTAAAAGGCAAACCTGTGTGTCTTCTGTGTGGGAAAGTTTGGCTGCAATGAAAGAATATAATCTAAGAAGGCACTATCAAACTTCTCAGAAACACACAGACAAGAATATGGACATCATAGAGCAGCACAATAAAGCATTTTCAGTTTATAATTCATGCACTTTATGTATTTATCTTGATATTAAGACACATATTTTGTTTTTCAAAACAATCTATTTTGAAAAACCTATTGAAAATGTTTTCCCTTGAGGTTACTGACAAGAGTCTTAAGAAAATATTGCTTTATCATTTAATTATTAAATAATATACACTGTGTTAGGTCTTGGTTCAATAGACTACTTGCAATTGTTTCAATATATTTTAATAAACGTTGAACCAGTCCGGCCCTCGGCTTGTAGCAAATTTGGTTTTTTGGCCCTCGGTGTATCTGACTTTGACATCCCTGCTTTAAACTGTATTTCAACCGTCAGACCAAGCCAATATCTTTAAATAATAATAAAAAAAATCATGCTTATTTGCTTATCATGTTTTTATATGATAAATGTGATATAAACACTTATGTGTTTTAACATCTATGTGGTGTTTAAACATCAATGTGTCTAATCATTGATGTTTTTTAACATCAATGTGCCTGAGATGGCTTCATCAGGCATGTGTGGTAAGCCCACCAACAGAAGACAGATTTGGATGCTTTGCATGTTCTCTTTAGTTTTGTGGGTTTGCTGTGGTGTGCTTGTTTGTTTAGTTCCTCTAAATGTTAATAAATATGCTTGAAATTTTTCTTAAAGCTTTTACATAAAGAAACAATAAGAAAGAACAAGCCAAAGTCTCAAATTTCACTAGATGCAACATCCATGGTTCTGGTATATCAATTAGCTTCCAGGGAGAAGAGATTATTTCAGACAGCTAAAATAAAGAGCTCTTTATTTTGGCAAATAAAGAGCAAACGTTTCCAAATGATCAAGTTGTGTGTGATGGTATGATTGAGCAAACTACATGTCACCATATGGTAACAAAACAAAGTGTGATCCAAAGTGCTCCTCTTTTATGTTTCTAAAAGTATTTATTTTCTTCTTTGAAAATAGAGGAACTGTTCATCTCACAATCAGATAAATATCTTAAGCCATTAATACAAATGCTACAACTTATTAATTTAGACTAATAAACAACAGTAACTATCAAACGTTAGCCACTGGAAATATTTTTCATCTGGTAATATGAAAGCAGAATCCTTTCAAAAATTAATTTACCGTAATTTCCGGACTATAGAGCGCACCTGATTATAAGCTGCACCCCGCATATTTTAGAGGAAAAACCATTATGTACATACATAAGCCGCACCTGCGTATAAGCCGCATGTGCCTACATACAGACGGTAACAGAAAGAGTTTTCAAAGTTTTAATAATATACCTTAGCTTTTCTTTCCAAACAGTGCCTGTGACGCGGCAGTAACACAGCAGCAATGGGCTCTTTGCACATAAAGCTCTGACAACAACCGCACGCTTTCAGTTACCGTGACGGCTAGAAAAGACAAAGTCATATTTCAGACGCAAATAAAACAACACTATGCACTTTGTTGTCTTCCTAATATAATGGGATTTAAAGTTTTCATGGATTTCCAAACGATCCTGAATTAAGAAGGCGGTGGCTTGTAAATATTGGTCGCTACCAGTTAAAGC
>CAEFZY010033393.1:0-36679 GCA_903066815.1 Brachyrhaphis roseni | reverse complement strand
TCAGCAAGAATCGCATCCAACTTGCGTCTCTGTCCACAGCATGTCAGTCTGAGTCTTCGCTAGTCGACCCAATCCGTGGGCCTTACCTTCCCTCTACAGACGGATCGAACGTTCTCGACTGGCTGACCGGTCTCCAGCTGAAAGGCTCTGCAGCGCTTCATCTCCTGGTCCCAAAGCTTCACAGCTCCCCCCTCTTTGGTCCTGTGAAACAAACACCCTAATGGAGTACTACTCCTCTGGAGACAGAGTAAGTCTTTCTGAATAAAGGATCAGGTCTTCATATCCTACACTGATAAATGCAGAGCCAATGGGACTAACAGCTGGATCCCAGAACAATGAGGCTGCAGAGAAACTGGACCAGTTTTAGGTTCTCAGAGGGGTTTCTTTCTTCTAAAGTATCTGCAGAATATTGATGATACTCAAGGGTCTTGTTAAAAGACCAGATTTAATTAAACAAGAACATCTCCACAACTGATAAGAGACATGTGTAAAACAACATTATAATAACCTTCTGACTGGGAAAGTCTTAATACCCTGACTAACCCCTGACTACAGCGCTGAAGGGGAGTTCAGTTCCTTACGGCCTTTCCTTCCCTCCAGTGACGATGAGTCCGTCCCTCAGCGTGGTGTACATGGTGAAGACGGGACCGCTGTGCGCCTTCGCCACTACTCGGACCAGGAAGTGGTCCCTCCAGACATACACATCTCCGTTTATTGCACCAGTGAACGTCAGATTATTCTAAGAGGAAAACATTGATTTACAATAAAACTAAAACTTGGTAGACATAAATGGCCTACATGTAACTAGGACTTACAGCACCAAAGGCGACAGACAGCATGGTCTGCATGCGGCCATCCTCCACTGAGCCAATCACACCTTTCTTATACATGAGGGAACCACCAACCAGTGTCCAGAACTTGATGTGTTTGATTCCCACCGACACAAACTGAGTGTCTGAGTCGGGTCTAAACTCGACCACAAAGATCCGCTCAGCGTGACCGCCTTTACTGGTCACCTTGGTGCCTGTCATGGAGGTAAAGGGTCAGGTTGTCTGCGCTGCAGAAGCAACAAAAGCAAAACAGGTAATGTTTCTTCTCTACTTCAACAGCTGCTTTGGCAGGATTCTTACTGCAGTTCTGAGTTTTCAGATGTTTAAATGTCAAATAAGAGTGAGACCGCTGGTCCTTGACAGCAGAGAGATGCTTCCATGTTTCTACCTTCATATCTTACCTTCTTGCCATCTCCACACCGTGATGGTATGTTCAGGTTCCACCCCCACCGACAGCAGTAACTTCCCTGTTGCACTAAAATTGACATAACCTACGCCTTTAGCATGGGAACACCGCAGGATGGAAAGAGTTTGCTTGGTCATAGCATCCCACACATGGATGGATGGAGCAAGACCTGTGAGAAGACACCAGAAACAGAGAACCAAAGTAAAACAGTGGATCTAGAGTCACAGAAATTGTGCCACACAATCTAGGAGTCCCAGCAAGATATAAACTTCCTTATAGCTCTAAAACATGATCTGTTAGGTAAAGAACAGATCATTCTGTACTTCTAATTGTGGAACATTAACAATCAAAGTTTTTTGTTCACAGGATATTGATACCAGCAAATAATGACTGAACCACTAGGAGGTTGAGGTGATCCAGGTTTGTTTGGATCATGTCACTTCCTGTTAGCTCGTGGTATGTAGCACAATGGTTTCAATCTTGATTCTCACCATTAGCATGGTGGTTAGCTACTGTAGGGTGACCAGACGTCCTCTTTTTCCCGGACATGTCCTACTTTTCAGACCTAAAAAAATGTCCGGGGGGAATTTAAAAATCGTCCGGGATTTTGGTCAACTGCCTCCAAACACATTACATAGCTTACAGTGCATTGTGATTACCATTAATGTCACTGGACATGGGGAGGGAGAGAAAGTGTCCTCCTTTTCAGAAACCCAAATCTGGTCACCCTAAGCTACTGCTAACCAACCACATTCACATTAGCATGTGAATGTCGGAAAGTAGAAGCTGCTTCTGCCCCAAAAGAGAACAGGAATGTTGACTCAGCACTGCAGCCAGAAAGCAAGGCAGGATCCAGATCTCACCAACAGAGAAGAGACAGTGGGAGAGGCAGAGTGGGGACAGAGGGAGGGACCCAGCAGTTCAGGTGGAGAGAACGCCAGAGGCAAAGCGAGGGTTAACAGGAAGGCCGAATGCAATAATTAATTCAGATCAGAACCGATAAATCATTCAGTTCATCTGACAGAACCCGGTCCAAATGGGGCAGAAACAGAATCAATCCAACCATCAGTCAGTTCTACATGGAGATCAATCGAGCCTGGTGTGCTACTGCCACAAGGTGGCAGGGGGCGCTACGCAGGAATGCTGCTACTTCCTATCTGCCTCCATCATCCTGATGAAAACACTCATTACAGAACCTGATTCTGGTCGGGTTCTGTCACTTATCGGGTCAAAACAGGAAACTACAGGCTCAGACTGATGGTGAAACCAGAACCCTCTTGAAAAATTTTTATCTTTACTAAAACCAGAATCAGGATCAGAATCAGGAGAACTCGGTTCTGATCCTGCAGCTGAGAGTCCAGTAAAAACTGGGATCCCAGTAAACCTCCAGGGGGAACACATCTCCTGCTGCTGAAACGTTAACATTCGGAACTGTGACCCATCTGAAGCAGAATATTATTTGATCACAATATCAGAATAATTAATTCCTTTGACAGAAATTATTTTATTATTGTCAGAATAAAAACTGGGAACCATTTTTCTTTCAGTCTGGAATCAAAAAGAAAAAACCTGATGTGTCACTTCTCTGCCTGATGACACCAGAAACCACAAGTGTCCAGTTTCAGATCGGAGCTTCCTTCACCTGCAGGTTCTGCAGCGAGAGTTTTCTGAGCCCACATGAGAGCAGATCTAGTCTAGGACAGAACAGACATGGGTCGGACTCAACCCGGATCCTGACCACTGGTACTCACCGGACATGTCGGTCTCTACGCACCGACAGCAGACGACACAGCAGAGCAAACAGAATCATGTGTGTGAATGATGATGAGCACGGTGAGGAAGGTAGAGGCAGCCTTACCTGGCAGGTCAGAGATGTCACCTGGTGGTGAGGAGAGGCGGTGACAATGAGGAAGCAGTGGAAAAGAAGGAAAGGTGTGATGGACCAAAAGCAGCCAGTCATGCATGAAAGCAATGTGCAGAGGAGCTAACAACCTGTAGTCTGACTACAACCTCTGACAGGAGGAAACATGGAGCAGCTACCACACACCTGGCTCCCTCTGGTGCCCTTACACTGCTCTGCAGCCTCACTGGACCTGCAGGAAAGCCGGGTAGTAGTAGAAACTGGGAGCTTGCCCAAGACAGAATCCCGGACAAGCCCCCAGTTTATGTTCAGTTGGTTCTCCATTCCTGCAGCTTCAAATGAAGACTGAACTCTTTGATAGATTGCAGATTATTCTTCTGAGAGCCAGCAGGTCCTACACCTTTACAGTTGAGCTTGGTTCACCTGTGGGACCTACCAATGAGCTTTCCACCAGAACGGACCCGACCTGCAAGAACTTGATCTCAAAGTACTCAACCGATAAGAACGTGACCTCAGAAATTCTGACCTGTAAGAATCTGAGCTGAAATGATCTGACCTAAATGAACTGGACCTTAGAGAACCCAACATGATAGGATAGGACATGATCTGAAACGACTTTCTTAATGACCCTTGAGCTGCTTCAGAACTAAATGAAATTAGCTGATATTTTACCAGACTGTGACATAAAACCAGACAACATCGTTGCCTGTTATTAATGCTGTGTCATGGAAAAAAAACTATTTCCAAGCACTGTTCAGGTAAAATCACTCAATCAGGTTTATTGATATATTGTGCACAATACAGAGAGCTTGTAGGATGATCAATAATGAAGCAGGTCTGGATGAAAAGCTCTGCCAGGCAGAGAAACACATGAGTTTTATACAAAGGGATAAAGGATCCAAAGCATTGGAAACAGACTGGTTCCCATGCAGCTGTGAAAAACAACGTCCAACCTTGTACATGTAACCCAAATAGCTTTATCTCGGTGGGAATATAGAGGAGCTTAGAATAACCCGGACATAGCAATACAACTAACAGATGTGACCTTAATATAATTTTCCACTACATGCTCCAAACAAGTTCATTCATACTTTTATTCAGGTGGTCGTGGGGTTTCCTGAAAAGGTCCTTTTAGATGTTCTACTTGGCACTCCAACTTTCTGATGGAACCAGCCAGTGATCTTATTATGATCATGAACCAGAACCTTCTCTGCTACGCTACTGCTACCTGAGAGGCAGGTAAGATCACCTGAAGGTGATGTGAAGGTTTGTGGTCTCACACTTACCGATCTGTCCAGTGGCGATGATGTTCTGGTACTTTGGGTGCTGGTTGACCGTCAGACAGAGAATGTCATCTGTGTGTTCCAGGTAAAAACTCTGAGTTCCTGTCAGGACAGGACCAGGAAAAGTGACGTCATGAGCAACATTGGCAATGACTGACGGTAACCGACGGTTCTACGCACCGGCAGACAGATTCTGGATGACAACAGCAGCGGCGGTGTGGAAGACGATGTCGGCGCCGTCGTTGAGGTAGTGCAGGTTGTTGCGGCAGTCGAAGCCTCGGTAGCCGAAGACGTGTTCCAGCAGCAGCTCCTGACAGATGCAGACAGCAGTTAGAGCCGAGGTCAGGACGTGTTGGACATTATCAAGCAGATGCCATGTGCCGACCTCCACCGCTTTCCTCTTCTTAGTCACGTTGTCCTTCAGCAGTTTGTCAGGCAGCGGCACGGCCCGGCTCACAGGAGGCCTGAACAGGAAGAGTAGCGTTAACAACAAACTGCACGTGAACTCATCAGGAGGCCTAATGAGGCCTTCAGGTTACCTGTCCTCCAGAGGGAGCTCTCTGTGCTGCAGGTGGGGCTTGGTTCCTGTCATGTTCCTGATGCTTGCGGAGTAGATCTTAGTGACATAGTCCACCACCTTCTCCCGAGCCACATCACTGTCGTACCCTAAAAAAACAGAAATACACCAATTACTATTTCTCAGACAATTCTACTCACTCTGGATGACGGTGCCTTGGTCCTGGCTGCTGAAGGTTGGTGTTGTCCTTGAGCAGAACTTTACCATTCTCAGAAAACATCTTTGCAGTGGTGGACACACATCCACAAATCCGCTAATGTGCTAATAGAAGAGATAGTTTATCATTTGCTTTAGCACTTGGGGTAATTTTGAAAATGTGTGATAGCAAAACTCAACTATAAAACTGAAATGATGAGTTAAAGGCCTGTTCCAAAGAATCACTTCCTGAAGGGCAAATTGTACAGGTAGGTGTGTAATGACAGATACAACCCTACAGAGGGCGCTATGCTATGATGTAGCACATGTGTTATTGTTACATGGTGTGTAAAACATGCTTGAAGTCGGACTCACCTAAATACCATGTTGCTCTAGCGCTTAGCATTAACGCATCTAATGTTTGTGATTAGGTCTTTAGGGTTAGCACAACTAGTTTTTTAGCTAGTGGTGGCCACAACTGCATCTCTAAAACTCAAATCAATCTGAGAGCCCCCCAGCCAATGAGCCAGACGTTCACTATGACCTCCTTCCTCCTCTGATGTTACCTCCGTCCTCCTCAGGGTCATCGTCAGACTCCTCGCTGTCCACAGCTTTGCTCTCCTTGTGGCCCGGCGGCTCTCTGGTCCAGATCATCAGCGCTGTGTCAGCTCCGCCCACAGACAGAAGCACTGCATCATCACTGGACCAGCGCACGTTTGTCACATTGGTGCTGTGACCCACGTACTTCTTAAACTTAGCAAACTGACCCTGGGAGAAGAGACTGAGGAGATGAACAGAGATCCTCCAGGAAAACCAGCTTCGGACTCTGTCTCTGGACTCACCCGGGACGGGAAGCTGAACAGTTTGACGAAGCCAAAGTCATCTCCTGTGGCGAGAAGTTTTTGGTCTCTGGTGAGCGAAGTAGCATTCACAAAGCTGAATGACGGCCATATTCCTTCACAGGTGGGACCCAGAACGGACGTCCAAGTGGCCCAGTCCATCTTCTCAAACTGGACACAGAAACAGAACTATGACCTCAGGGAACAAATGCCTCTGAGAAAACAGAGAGACATGCTTTCTGACCTCTGAGACGCTGATGTTCTGTCTGCGTCCTCGTGGGGCCTCAAAGAAGAGCTGATCTTTAGCTCCGGTATTCACCTGGAGGAGTTTACCTGTAGGGAAAACATTAGAATGAGATGTTAGGTTGGGACCTTGAACAGCAGGGAAAAGTGAGGACCAGGGAAATGTCAACATCTGAGGTTAATTAAAATAGGTGAGTCCACCTCTGGAGTCCCAGTCGATGTGGGTGATGAAGCTTCCAGCTCCTTTACAGATTCCAACCCTTTTACTGGTCAGGATGTTGTAGATGTCCACAAAGGAATCATGGGATGCCACAGCCAAATACTTTCCTGCATCTGTGAAACACCCCTGACACATTAGGGACTCCGCTTCAACACCTGTCGCCCCTGTGCAGTGAATTGAGGTACCTAAGGAGAAGCGGATATCTGAGATGAGCTCCCTGCGGTGGTGGAAGGTCACCATGTCCTCCAGGGTGTCAGCGTTCACCACCATGAAGCTGCCGTCGTTCAGACCGACTGCCAGAGCTTTACCGTCTGGAGAGAAGGTGCAGCACCTCCCACCTGGCAGGTGACACAGAATACATGTTAGCCAAGTGAAACGAGCAGAAAACCTACGTTTACCTGAACAGGTGTCACCTTTCTTCAGCTTACGAACAGCAACCATCCTGTGATTGGTCGACAGCTCCCAGATCCTCAGAGTTTTGTCGTCACTGACAGTGGCGCAGACAGGAAGTAGAGGATGGGCCGCCAACCCCCACACGTCCCCCTCCATGTGACCCTGAACATAGAAGTACCACAGGTGAGACACACAGATGAGGTACCTGAGAAGAAGTGGACCAGGGAGGAAGGACTGATGATCATCTCGGTTTTCCAGTGTAGGACAGAAGCAGGAAGGAAGTGTTGGAGGTGTCTTCAGGGCTACTGGAGGCCTACATACCTCCTCAGGTCCTTCCAACAGCACATGTAGGATCTCACCAGGGGTAGGCCTGGAATTCTGGTCGATTCTGCTGGACAGACCAGAGTCCTTTCATCTCACCTGAACCAGCAGCGTCATCGGCCCGCTTTTGTCTATCTCCAGGATTTCCCCGTTCTTGGTTCCAAGCAGGATGTGACCGTGACCCAGAGTGATGGCTCTGATGGACGGGTTGTCCTCCAGCAGCAGACCTGCTCAGAAGGAAGACATTGTCAGTCCAACAGCAGAATCCTCAGGAGGGAAAGATGGACGCCAGAGAGGACACCTTTGGAGGACGGGGACAGAGCTGCCCTTTTGATGGCGTAGGTTTTCAAACATCTCTCAAACATGTCGTCCCACAGCTCCACAATGCCGTCCTTTCCTCCGGTCACAAAACCCTGTCAGTGAATGCAGCACAAGACGACTTTATTTATTAGGTCCTTTCAAACAGTAAGACAATCCGAAGGGCTCTATGGGACATCAGACACATTTTTGAACAAAAACCTTCATGTATAAAAAGTTTGCATCCAGATCTGAGGAACAGAGAAACTCAACACCTCTCACCAGGTTCTGGTTCTGATTACACTGAGGAAACGGGTCACTGAAGACCTGAGATGTCTGGACGGATGGAGGGACGGTCTGATGGATGGATGGATGGATGGATGGATGGATGGATGGATGGATGGATGGATGGATGGATGGATGGATGGATGGATGGATGGATGGTTGGTTGGTTGGTTGGTTGGATGGATGGATGGATGGATGGATGGATGGATGGATGGATGGTTGGTTGGTTGGTTGGTTGGTTGGTTGGTTGGTTGGTTGGTTGGATGGATGGATGGATGGATGGATGGATGGATGGATGGATGGATGGATGGATGGTTGGTGGTTGGATGGACAGTTGGATGGATGTATGGTTGGTTGGTTGATGGATGGATGGATGGATGGACAGTTGGATGGATATATGGTTAGTTGGTTGGTTGGATGGATGGATGGATGGATGGATGGATGGATGGATGGATGGATGGATAGTTGGATGGATGCGTCACCTTGTCCAGGGAGCACATGGCGAACACGGGCCCGTCGTGAGCCTTGATGGTCTTCATCAGGGTCGTGTCCTTCCAGATGTAGACGTCTCCGTTGGTGGCTCCAGAGAAGACCATGTCCTCAGACCGGCCATAACTTGCTGACATCATGGTTTCCTGCTTCCCAAGGTTCCCAAAAATTCCCCGTTTAAACGTCAGACCGCCTCCTAGTTGGAGAGAACAGACGGTGGATCCTGGCTCCTTGTGTCAGGTACTGAGGTCTTCATCTCCTGCAGACACAACCTTTTCTAAAACGAAGACAGGAAGCATACCTGAGTGCTGCCAGAACTTGATGTGTTTGATTCCCACAGTAACCAGCTTGTCCACCCTGAAAGGGTTGCTCTTCACCACAAAGATTTTATCTTTGTGGCCCCTGAAGGACACAGGAGGACTTCAGTCAGTCAGGCAGAGACATGTCCATCTGTAGTCTGTCTGACTGGGAGAACCCGGCCTGATGCTGGAGTAGACTATAACCTGAAGCCACCTCTACTCTACCTCTCACTGCTGTAGCCAACAGGTGAAGGTCAGTTAAGGTTTATGTGGTACCCTGGTTTTAGACCCAGTCTGCATTGGACCTGGATCCAGGTGTGCTTACCTGGCCTTAGCCAGTCTCTCTCCTTTCTTCCAATCCCAGATGACAATGGAGTGGAACTCATCGATTCCCACTGAGACTAAACTCTTTCCATCCGCTGGGACAGACAGAGACAAAAGGACACATTAGGGTTGGAGATGGACCAGCAGGAGGTTTCAGATGTCCCAGCCAGGGTCTCCATGATAACTCCGAGGAACCCTACAGACAGCAGGCTGGTACCGCTGGATGATGCTCCTCAAAGCAGAGCTGAGCTAGGATTGGTTCAGGAGCTGGAGGTGAAATTACTGAAGCCACCTGCTGGTGAAGGTTTCATGGACAAGGACTGCCACCTGGTGGCGCTGGGCTACAGACCGCTCAGGGCCTGGATGATCTGAACACTGGGAGTTCTAGGGCCAGCTGGTTGGTTCTGTTCATCACCTTCATGGACAGTATGTGATGGTGCCACCAGGAACCTGACAGTCCCCAGGTCATATGGTTTGGTTTTATTCTTGACTATTCACTGAGTAATAAGATCCAACTAAAGATGTCCTCCAAACACTGAATGGACATGTCCATGGAGATCTTTTCAGTAAATTCTGGATGAAAATGTTTTAGCCGTAATGTCCAAAATTCAGTCCAAACAAAGTCTAAATTGGTTGTTCTGTTTCATCACATTTCAACACTGGAAGAAGTTTTCATTTACCTATTCACTAGTTGAGGTGGTCTGGACATGTCCCACTGCATGGAAATGTGCGGTTTACTGGACATTATATGATCTCTACGTTTGATTGGAGGATGAGGTGGAAGAGTTTGTGGGGAGATTTGACTGACCTGTGAAGTCCAGAGCACAAATTCCTTTGCTGTGGTGACCTTTAACCAAAGACAGGCACTTCAAGGTTTGGATGTCCCAGATGTGGATGGCTGGGTCTCTGCCCACCTAATGACAGAGATGGCCAATTAGAAACCCGAAAAATGTGTCCCAAAACGAGCTGCTCTATGATTGGTTGGGCGTACCTGGGCAGATGCCACGTAGTCTTTGAGAGGATGAACAGCGAGGCTGAGGATGTCGTCGTCATGTCCGAGGTAAAAGCGCTGACTGTGCTGCACCCGGTGGTAGACGACAGCGACTGCGGCCACATGGAACACCACCTCCCCCGTCTGGGTGTAGAACAAGTTGTTGCGACAGTCAAAGCCACGGTACCTGCAGCCAACAGGAAGTAGGAAGTCACAGGGGGTGTGATGAGCAGCTCATTAAAGCTGCTGCCGTTCTAAAACCTGCTCTTAATGTGGGTCTAAATGTGAGCTAATGAAGGATTATCAGCTCCAGTCAACCTTTTTCTCTCTCTAAGGTGTTCAGGTGAGTCTGGTTTACCTGTAGTCCCTTCATCATAGAGTTTAAATCAGCAAAATGGCAGAGAGATTACCTGTTGTATCTGATTTAAACCTCAGGAAGATGAGCAGATATGAACAAACTGTTACTTCAAAGAGAACGTTTCTATATTTTGTTCAAAAGGTCTAAATCTGGTTCCAGCTCCAGTCCTTCAGAGCTACCATCCAACACCGGATTCCAGGCCTCTGCAGAGCTGCAGATCTGATTGCTGGTGAGAGAACTCAGGTTTGCATTAGAAAGCTGCAGGGTCTTAGCTGTCCTTACTGGAGTTGAAGACCTCTAATCTAAGCTGAGGTAGAGATCGTTGGCTAATACTGACCCATATAGACCAAAGCTCATGTAGACCCTTTGCAACTATGTCACCTAATCTTGTTGCGCCCTTCACTGCCATGTCACTGGAAGTGAGGAACGGGAGTACTGATTGTTTTTGCCAGATTAGCCATGGCTTCTACTGGTTCAAGTTAAGATGACTAATTTTAGTTACTTATGAATGTTAATCTTCTTACCTTGTAAAAAGTGTTTGCTTCAAATCATAGATTTGAAGCAAACAAATGAGGGCAACCTGGTGTATTCACTCATGGCTGCTATCCATCGCCATCTTCTTTCCTTGCCAAAAGGTTTACAGTGAAATGACAAGTTTGGTTTGCGTCCTTATCAGTTTGTGTAGCCAACTGCTCAGCACCTTATGGCCATTTCACCAATGAATCAGCAAAATAAAAGTGATATTTGGCAGCCAACTGTATGGTTTGGACAAGCTTTAAATGAGTTAATGTATGCCTAGATTGTTTTGCTGTTCGTCATGGTGGAGTGGGCTGCTTTCTGAAGAACATTAGGTCAGGTGCAAAGGGTCAATAAACCTTGCTTGCATAGAACTGACATGTTTGACCGCTTAAACTTTTTTACCCATGAACAAACTGTAGATGAAGCCCTTCCTCTGGTGCTTTTTGTCTCTTCAAGGAACCAATCAGCTTCTTCTTGAGCTGTGGCAGATCCTCCTTGTACACCTGGAGACAGAAACTGGTGGGTCAGACACACAGACGAGTCATAGAAAGGTAAATGCTGTTTGTTCCCTTCTCACCTGGCGATCATAGTTGGTCTGAGCTTCCTGTTCAATGTCCGAGTCGAGTTCTGGAACGTCTGACACATCTGAATCTGACTCGCCACTGTTGGAGTCGGCGTACCCCTCTGAGAAACCAACACCAGAAAATAACAACATGCACCCTTCAGGGTGCTGAGATCCTACAGATGGTTCTGTCTGTGGTTCTGATGGGTCCTTTTGGTCTCAATGTACTCAACTTTCATCGACCCTTTGATCATTATTTGAGATAAAGGTTTAATCTACCTTGAAGAAGCGGCTCCAGAACACCGTTCATTACCCCTTCAGGAAGGAACCTCCATTGGAAGACTGCGTGGTCGGCCCCACCGGTACTGATGACCCACTGGAGGTCATTAGACCAGCGAACATTGGTCACATGGGCAGAGTGACCGATGTACTTCTTAAACTTGGCCCCTGTGTCAAGAAACAGTTGTTAGAAACTCATATGTTCATTCAGGAAATAGCCCAGAAAATTCAGAACCAGGTCTAAAAACTCTGTCAAACCTTGAGTTGCCAAATGTTCTTGTTTGAAGGAAGAAACAAACCTTTCTTCAGGCAGGGGAATCTAAAGAGCTTGATGAGACCCAGATCATCCCCGGTCACCAGCACAGCACTGCTGTAGTTGGCATGCACTGAGTTCATATTGGTCACATTGGAGTACTTGGGCCAGATTCCGTTCACCTCTGACCCGATGGTACCGGTCCAGGTCATCCAGTGGATCCCCTTTGCTTCTTCTTTAGGAACGAGTTTTCCTGCTGCAAGACCAGAACACACACACCCAAAACCAGTCCTCAGTTCAAACAACTGGGATGCAACTAGGGTTTTAGAACATATTGATACCAGATGTAATGACCTGCTGGGTTCAAGATTTGTCAGGCTTCTTCAAACTATGCCTGACCAGTTAGGACTCTGAGATCCATACCTGGCATCCTATAGAAGAGCCGCTCGCCAGCACCGTCGTTGGTCTGCAAGAAGCGGCTGTCGACAGACCAATCCAGATGGGTGATGAAGGAGGTGGAGCGGCTGCACTCTCCCACCTTCTTGAAGCGCTGAGCAACGGCGTAGATGTCCACCAAGCCGTCGTTAGAGCCTACCGCCAAGAAGGAGCTATCTGGAGAGAACTTCAGCTCATGGATGACCTCCTTTCTGTCCTTAATATGCACAACCTCGGTCATGTCCCTGCAGAGGAAGAGGTTTTACCGACCATTAAACCCACCTTGCCTTTGCAGGTAATGAAGCTGGTGAGGCAGCGGTAACTCTAGGGACAAATGAGTGAGAGCACCTGACTCGCAACACGGTGAACGAACCGTCCCTCATACCAAGAGCAAGCTGGGAGCCGTCGTTATTGAAGGACACACTCCTAACCGACTCCTCCATGTTGCAGCGTGCCAGCAGGGTATGGTCTGGTAGACTCCACAGCCTGACACAGATAAGACGAACAGGTGAGACCCAGATGGAGTTTAATCAGACAAGGGAAGACAACGGTGGAGAGTTTTAGTTCAAACCAACCTGACTGAGCGGTCGTCACTGCCGGTGACAGCCACTGGCTGTTTGGGGTGCACGTCCAGTGCCCAGAGCTCGCCCTCACTGTGACCTTGCATCAGCAGAACTGGCTTGTCCCTGTCGCGAACCATCACCTCAAAAATCTCACTGTCCTGAGTCCCAGCCAGAATCCGGTCTGCTTTCCAGCAAACGCTGCGAACTGACAGTCCTGAGAAAGAAAACACCTGTTATTGAAACCAATCTAATGCTGGGTTATACCCAGAACCAGACCAGTCCCTGGGTACACCTGGGTACCGTGGGACTGACCTGACTGGCTAGGACGGGGGGAGACCTTGGATATATGTGGAACAAGTGTACTCAAAGTACACACAGGTATCCTGTGTTCTATTTATGACTACATTTCAGAGGGTGAGCCCTACCAACCACAGGATAAAGTGACAACACCTCCACACCTTTGTAGCCCTGCTCGGCCTCCCTCAAGTCAATCTTGGTTATTGGTTTGAAGTCCACATCCCACAGTCTGATGCAGCCGTCGCGTCCTCCAGTGGCGAACCCTTCCTCACAGGCGTGCATGCTGAAGATTCCTGCCTGCACAGTGAAGCAAGAAACAATCCAGCATTTAGAAACAAGCTGGCTCTGCTCTAAAGATGTTGGAATGTTAGTTGGTACCCCATGTGCAGCCTGGACGGTCCGGATCAGAGTGATTCCTTTCCATACGTAGATGTCGCCATTCAGAGCTCCAGAGTAGGTCAGCTCATCTTTGGCTGCAGAGACACACAGGATGGTCTGTAGGTCACCCGTCTTCCCGAAGATGCCTCGCTTTGGAGTCAGAGCGTTTCCACACAGAGTCCAGAACTGCAGTCAGGGGAGAGTAGACCTTCAGAACCGGAAACCTGCCTTAGGTATTCAACCTCACAAACACAGTCAGACCCAGTCACCTCCCTGCTGCACTGACTCGCATCTGGTCATCACCTGGGTTTTACCACAAACATCAGGACTCAACTGGACTCCATGTGATTGTGTTGAATTAGAATGAACTGGATTGGTTCTAGTCGAATTCGGACCATTCTGAAGTCTATAACTGGTTCTGAATTAGCCAAAACCTTTTAATTCTGTCTGATTGACATTTAATCAGGCTAAATGGTTCCTGGTTTAGGTCAGTGGGAATTACAAGAATGAGTTCTCTCTGCTAAAGGCCAGATGATGATGTCATGGGTTTTTAAGCTTCTGATTGGTTGACCTACAACTTCTGAATGAAATGGAGAAACAGCTATGGATGTATTTTAAGGTAATGCCTGAAAGTCTCTGCCTCCTTGTGCGACATCATGGAAAATAAAAAAAAATCAGCCCAGATATCAGGAACAGAACCAGAACCTTCTCCAGTCTGGTTCTTGGATGGGGGCGCTGTCTCACCTTGATGTGTTTGACTCCACAGCTGACCAGGCGGCTGGTCTGGAACGGATCCCAGCACACGTCAAAGATCTGTGGGAGGAGCAGAGCGTTACGCAACCAACGGTTTCCAGAACCTTTAACCTTACACAGTCCTACTCTGTCCGAGTGTCCGGTTGCCATGGTGACGACCCGCCCTCTTCTCCAGTCCCAGATGCACACTGTGTTCTTGGCGTCCAGTCCGACTGAGGCCAGTCGCTATGACAACAGACATGAACCACGCAGGTGAGGCGACCTGAGGGCAGCTTCTGTCATATTTAGTATTCATCCTCTGGACTCCGCCCACCACGGTGAGGGGGCGTGGCTTTACCTGTCCATCTGAGTCAAAGGCAAGGCAGGCGACTCCGTGGGTGTGGACGTCCCTCAGGATAGAGACGGTCTGCATGGCGTAGGTGTCCCAGATGCAGATGTACGGGTCTTTCCCCACCTGACCCGTCGCCACCTGGATCTTATCCGGGTGGATGGCCAGGCTGCAGCGGACAGAACGAGTCACTAAACCCACGTTCATCGGAACAGCACCACGTCCTGACAAGTAATTCATCTTGTCTCCACTAGAGGCAGCGTGGAGGCGGTCCACTGATTCCAACAGGGACAGAGTGTGTTCACTGGCATAACACACACTCACACACACGCACCCCCCCCCCGCCCCCCCCACACACACACACACACACTCACGCCTATCCTTATGGGGACATTTCTTTACACCTTTAGCCTAACCCTCCCTGCAGTGACCTTCTGACCCGTTGACCATGTTCTTATTTTATCAGACGCTGATGTTCTGCTGCACCGCTCACATGGAAAATGCGGCAGCCAATCACGACCCAGCACAGGTCTGCATCAGCCGCTGTCTGAGTGATGACGTCAGACCCAGAACAGGCTGGTTTCTAACGTGGATACATGGATGGATGGTTGGATGAACAGATGGATGAACAGGCGGTGGGATGAACTGGTCAGAGTTCATCCCACCGCCTGTCCTGCACTAACCAAGGCGTGGTTACGTAGGGCCCCGCCCCTCACCTGATGATGTCATCGTTGTGACCCAGGTAAAACTTTTGGGTGTGCTCGCGGGTGTTGTAGACCACGCCCACCCCGGCCACAAAGTAGACCAGCTCCTTCCCCGCCGTGTAGAACAGGTTGTTCCGGCACTGGTGGCCCCGGTAGCCGTGGATCCACTCCAGCCGCAGCTGGCAGCGCGGCGCCGTTTTATCCGACATCCCGCTCTGCTGCTAAGGATGCTGGGAGCGGTAGTCCCTCTCTGCAGTGCGTCTAACTGAGCAACCTCCAACTACACTTCCCATAATGCCATTTTGCAGCCTCCTGATTGGAGCAAGCGCAGCAACGGTCAGCAAATCGTCCCATAAAAAGCAGACTGTTCCTTCAGACTGCCTCCATCATGGCCGCCAACATGGCCGCCAACATGGTTTCTATGGTTTCGAAGATCAAACCTCAGCTGGTTCTGCTGTGAACTGATTCCTTGTTTCTGATTGGATGGAAAGTTAAAAAATGACCCGATTCTGCAGAGAACTGTTCGTGAATCGAGGAAGAATCAGAGTATTTCCGTGTATTTATTGATGATGAAAACAGATGGAATCATATTTTATTCAGCGCTGCAGCTGTTTCAATATCTGATCTGAATCCAGTTCGGATCAAAATCAGTTCAAACCCACAGAACCGGGTCCTTTAAAGGTCCGGTTGGACCTCACTGAACTGTTCCTGGGTCAGTGATGCGGATCGGTTCAGCCCACCGGGTCTCGATCAGCTGTGGATCCGAACCCGACCAGAACACAAGATTAATTCCGCTGATGAGTCCGCGAAGGCTGGAATCAGAGAAAATCCCTCCGCCGTCTGCTCAGCGTCAAATCCGCAGATTACAGAACCAATCTGAACCAGCAGCCCCGAACCGGCACCGCGGCCCGCAGCGAAAGGTCCCGCTGGAGCAGGCCGCCCGACAGGCACCGGCGGCGGGTCCGAAGGCCACGGAGAGCCGCTGGACCCAAAAACAGGAGCAGAGTGGGAATACTAACGGGAATCTCAGGAACCGCTGAGCGAGTCAGGCTGGAACACTGGGGCAGGAACTTCCTGTGGGATCTTCAAAATAAAAGCAGCTGAAACTATCCACCCTCTCCTGGCCTCACCACCATCTGGACCTCCAGCCAGTCCACAGACTCTTATCAGAACCGAGCAGGACTTTGACTGGGTAAAAGGTCATTAGAACCCAGAATCGGATCAGGTCTGACTACATCTGTTACCCTGGTAACAGCTGCCGGAATTATGCATTGTGGGAAGAATCTGTGATTCGGAAGAAATCCAGGCTTTTGAATCAGAACCAACCAGAATCTGGACCGAACCGGGTGTTCCAGAACCCTCCGAGCCTGAAGAGTACCGCTGCTTGGCGCCGCCTCGCAGCAAAGACTTTTATTCCGAAGGCGAAGCGCCAACTTCCGGTCTGTCTGACTCTACCTGCGCGCGCTGACGGCGCAGGTGCGGCTTTAGCGCATCGGGGATCAGACTGAGCTCTGCGCCGTGAATTCTGGGAGCTGCAGTGTTTAATACTAATTACTAAATAAGGTTCAGAATTTCATATTTACAGCTAATAATTTTTCTTAGCAAAGCACATGAAACAAAAAAATTTAAATATAAAGGAATAAATAAAATGTATTAAAATAAAAGTATGTTCAGACAGAAGATGGTGACGGTTTGTAGCTTCATTCATAAGATCATCTGTGGATCTGATATATTGGAACTGAATAGTAATATTTCCATGTTTTTTTTAAATCAAGCTTTCCCTGTTTTATGGTTTGCTGTTCCCCAAGATCTGCTGAACTAAATTCATTTTCTATTTTTATTTCCTTGTTTAACAAAACAAAGATTTAAACTTCAACTTAACTTGAAAAGATAAAATTTCACAAATAAAGAAAAAAAATATTATAAAACGTCTTTTAATTTGTTTGAACTTGTTTAGTGAGACAAAAATTTGAAATACAATAAAGTTTGTATTTGGAGAAAATATTCAGTTTAACTGAGAAAGAACTTCAACAGGAAAACAATCCAAGAAAAAAGGCTGAATTATTGAGAAAATGTTTAATATCAAAAGAAAAGTCACAATATAATAATTTATGTGGAAAAACTCAAACATGATGGAGGAAAATATTTTTGAGAAAATTAACTGAAAAAGTAAAAATGTGAGAAAAAAAAAATCAGAATATTTGGAATTAAAATGATAGAAAAATAAGCAAGAAAACATGCTGTGATGAAATGACATCACATAACAGGAAGTGAGGTCATAGTTTAAAAGCTTTAATGAGTCGTCAGCTTTAACAGGTGCAGCTTCATACATGAGAAAAGCTTTAAATACGTCATTCCTAACGATGCAGCTCGGATTGTGCAGAAACACGAACTTCCATACATGTTCGCTACGTTACGTTGCGTTGCGCGGCGGGGAACCATAGAAGAAGAAGACGGTTGGTCAGGTGAGCTTACGTGAAACATGCAGGTGAACGTTTAACTCCAAAGCTGTAAAAAGTTGGTCCAGTTTCTCCTTCAGAACCGAAGAACAACAAAAATACAAAAACAAGTTCAGGAAAATCAGAATTGAAGCGGCTGGTCCGGCCCAGGTCAGGCGGACCAATCACAGCGCCCGCAGGCCCACCATCAACCAATCAGGGGGCAGAGAGGCCATCTGTGTCCCAAAGACGAACACAACACAATCAGAACCATTGGGAACCAACAACCGGGTCGGCGCTGGCGACACGCTCATCAGCTGTCCACCTCTACCACTGGTCGGTCACTGTGACATCATCAGTGACATCATCAGCACACCGGAGTTGTTCTGATTAATGGTGGTTCTGGTTTGTCCAATCAGCGGACCTGTTCTGATCAGAGACGGGTCCAGATCTGGACTGGACCTAGCAGAACCAGAGTCTGAACCTGGTTCTGGGTGGGTTCTCCTGTAGAAGCAGTTTTATATCCCAGCCTCTCTGGTTCTGGAGCAGGGCCAGCTTCAGAACCTGGTCTGGACCAGAACCAGCGATGGGTCTGGGTCCGGGATTGGTTGAGCAGAACCAGATTTAGATCCTAGTCTGGGGTCTGGTTTGGGAAAACCAGTTTGGGATTTTGGTCTCGGGTATGTTCTGGACCGGTACTGTAGAACAGGTGAACAGCTGATGAATGTTTCAGGAAGTTCTGGATGTGCAGTTTGGGTCTCAATGAAGCAGGAGCTGAGAGGCAACGCTCCAAAGCGAGTCCGGTCCGGTCCGGTCGGGTGCTTGCTACTTTGCAGTGCCGGGTCGGGTCAGGTCCAGTCGGGTTGGGTCGGGCCAGATCGGGTCAAGTCGGGTCAGGTCCAGTCGGGCCGGGTTCGGTTGGGTCGGGCCAGATCCGGTTGGGTTGGGTCGGATCGAGTCGGGTCAGATCGGGTCGGGTCCATCAGCGCCCCCTGTGGTTCTTCTTCTACTTCTTCTTGCTGAACAGGCTGAAGCGTTTCTCCTTGTCCCGTTTCCCCGGACTCGACTCGGCGGGCAGCGACACGCTGGCCGGGAGCGTCTGAGCGCGCCCAGAGGGCGGCGTGCCCGGGGCGGCGCCCGGCGCGGGGCGATCGGCGCTCAGCACGGCCTGGATCCACGAGCTCATCTCCTCCTGGAAGGGGCGACAAAGGACAGTGGGTCACACCGAGCCGCAGCTGGAGGACGGATCTGGATGTTCATCAGAACCACGGTGACCTGGTCATCAGAACCAGTTAGAACCCTAACCCTCCAAACATTTTTCTAAGATGAGTTTTTCAGGACTCTGAACCTGGGTTGTTCAGAACTCATCTAGGTTCTGGAAAGCCGGTTGGTTGGACCAGTTCCGGTCCATTTCCTGTTTCTAGTGCAGCTTCAGGGATACTCACTTCATCTTTGGCTTGGAACAGAAACTCGTTCCCATCGGAGACTCTGGAAGAGAAGAACAACTAGATTCAGGAAGTGGGTTTGGATGTTTGGACCTTCAGTTCTGATCTGTTTAAACTGGTTTAAACCTGTTCAAAACCAGTTCGTACTGGTCTAAGCTCTTTGGTACCAGTTTAAACCAGTTCTGAACTGGTTTTTGCATGTTAAAGGTTAGTCCGGTGAATGTCGGTTCTGTCAGAACCCCATTGGACCTCTCACATGGACACTTTTATTGTCGCCATCACCAGAAACAATCAGGATGTCCTATGACGACGGTCCGGTTCTGGACCAGTTCTGGACCGGTCCTCACCTGAGCTTGAAGACATGTTTCTTCTTCTTGTAGTCGGCGGCGACGTCACAGGCGGCGTCCTTCAGGCCAACGGGCGCCTCCCCGTGGTACGGGGCACCTTGGGCCGCCGCCTTGCCGTCTTTGTAGAAGCTCAGCTCCGCTCCGTGAATCACACAGTAGACGTGGTGCCAGGACCTGCCAATCACAGAGCGCGAGAGTCAGAGGGGCGGAACCTGAGTGCGGGCCGGCGGTGGCAGGCCTCACCTGTTAGACGCCTTCTTGTTAGGCCCCTCCCACTCGTGCTTGCGGTGTAGCGGCCCCTCCAGCAGCGCCGGCGCCTCCTGGCTGCGGGCCGGCAGCGTGGCCGACTGGCTGCCGCCTGACTTCCTGGCCGAGGTCGGCGAGGGGGCGGGGCTCGGCTCCTTGGAGCCACGCTCCACCATGCCGTTCACCAGGCCGCCGCCCTCCACGGCGTCCTGCCGGTCCGGATCGGACAGAACCGGGTTAGGACACATTCCTGACTAGTGATAAAACTAAACATCATGAATTTTGTCATGATTCATGTTCTGTCCTCTCCATGCTGTGGTTACCACTCATTCAGCTCACCTGCCACACCTGCTGATTGCCAGTTCCACCTGGACTCCGCCCTACTTAAAACCCTCTCAGCCTCCTTGCCAGATTATCGACAGCCACGAGCCAGTAGAGATCCAGCGTTTCCTGCCAAGCCTTCAGTGTTTCCACGACCCTTTTTCTGTCCACGGATTGAGCCCTCCTGCCAAGCCCTTCACGGATCCCGTTGTTCTGGATTTCTGGACCCTGACCCAAGCTCTGCCTCACGACCACCGAGTACTGCCTGCCCCTCAAGCTAAGTTTGCTCTCTCTGACCACCTCCATGTGGAGGGTCTTCACTGCTTCTACTGTAGCCTGTTCCAGCTGGTTACCTGAACCTTCCAGTTGTCAGACCATTGGTTTCCCTGCTCCACCCGTCCACCGCTGTACAGGTCAGTTAAACTGAACATTTCCAAGATACCCCTCTGTTACCTGTGCATCACCAGCCTTCTCCCTTCTCTTCTCAGTGCTGTGTTTGACGACCGCATCCTGAGCAGCAACCTGAGTTTGAAAATTTTATTAAACTTCTTTTTTTTCCTTTACGTACTCCTGAGTGTGGTTGAATTTCCGGGTCCCTACTGAGTGTCCTTACAGAATTTAATCTGATTTAACTGCTGTACGGAAACTAAGAACTGGATCAGAACCATCTGATTGATCCCTTTTTGCGGTTCTTGCTGGATCTTCCTGAGCAACACGGATCATAAATTGGACCTGCTTATTTTTTATTACATCCAGGCGGTTCTGGACCGGAAGTTCTACAGAAATGGTTTTAATAATGCGGCTCCATAAATAAATCTCAATAACTATTAATGTTTCATTAAATACTAAATCTGAAACAATTCAGAATAAAATCTCAAGACTCAAGTGTTCTGAAAGTTCTGGTACCGGAACCGGGTCGGTCCGGCTAGTGGGAGTGGCGCCTCCCTGCAGGCAGAGCACCAGAACTGACCTGAGGAGAGTCCTGGTCCCGATCCGATGGGAGTCCGTTCTGGGTCACGGAGCTGCAGAACCAACACAGACCCCGTTAAACACTCACACTGAGGACACAACTGGGTCAGAACCATCTGGACCCGGGAGCAGCAGAACCTCACAGACCTCTCCAACAGAATCTGTCAGGCCTGGCGGTCTAGGTGGGCTTTGGGGGGCATCATCTGTAACCCCCCTGGCTGGAGGATGTTTCTCATTCTTACCTTATTTACTATTAATTACTGGCAACGTAAAAGATAAATGATCTTCTAAAACACCATAGTTTTCCATTTTCTTCAGGATGTAGAGCTAATTAAATGACATAAACAAGACATTTATACATTATAAATAATATCTACAAATCTCCATCAATTATAGGAGGAACAAAAGAAATAAGACATGAAAAACAACACGATCAACAATAATAAAATACCATTTACAATGTGTACATAAGAAATTTAATTGAGCAAAACCCAGTAACGAACAAATTAATTAGGTTCACAGACAAATCACCAGGGTTGTTACGGTGCCATTTATATTATTCTGAGAGACTTTTTGTTGGTAGAGTCTCATATATAGGAAAAAATAAAGTTAAACTATTTAGTCTTCCAAGGTGGAAATTTTTCTTTGACTCTAAAACAATAAAATAGAATCACAATATCAACAATTTGTGAATAGAGCAAACACTTAGCAAGCTATAGGTAAATGTTATCATTTAGTTTGGCTAAGAATAATTATTGCTCTGTCTAATAGATGCTCTATAGTTACCAGAGGAACACAATAAGGCCTTCATGAGCTCAAACTATTACCTGCTGTTATACCTGCCATTGAAAGTTTTCTTAAAAGATTTAGTCTGCAGCTCATGTGACCAAACCAGCTGAAAAGATGAAAAGTTAAAACACTCAACAGTTAAAACTTGAGATTAGTTAAAACTCAAGTTAAAATGTTAAGTCTTAACATTTTAACTCAACAACTAGAGATTGTACACAACCTCTAGTTAGGTAACCCCAAGATCACTGAGTCTTCTTAAAAGATAGAGTCTCTGAAAACATTTCTTAAAAATATAGCCAGTGTTTTCAGCAAAACTGAACTGACTGTCCAGGAATGACCTGAGGTATTTAAAACTAGCCACAGTTTCAACAGGTTGGCCATCGAGTGAAACTGGAACCACTTTCAGGTTTTATTTATGTCATTTAATTAGCTCTACTTCCTAAATGAAAAGGTCTGGTGTTTAGTGAGAGAATTTATATTTTACGGTTCCAGTAATGCCAGAATTAATAAGAAATAATAAAGACTTTGTGATATTCTAATTTAGTGAATTATATGAGTTGTGTTACCACCGCACGCCACTAGAGGCAGTATCAGGCCCGAAAAGATGCGACTAAGGAGCAGATTTAGAAGAACACAGAAAGCTACAGAATTTGTTAAAAGTTTTATTTACGTCAGAGCTGCTCTGACGTAAATAAAAGAGATACATGCTGAGAGTGAAAATCCTTCCTAAAGATGAAAATGTATCACAGATTTCAAAAGAAAATAAAAACGGGAGGCTGCAGATAATAAAGGAAATAGCGCCCCCTTCACTTCCGGAGTGCAATGGTCCCAGAATCTGAACAAATATCGGCAGCTCTTATTTTGCTGTGCCAAAATATGCATTCCCTGCTAACTCAGCCAAATACAGTTAGGAAGGATTTCACTTTTCTACATAATCATTCCTGTTCTCTGAGCTACTGGTATTGTTTCAACCAAAAGGGCGATAGATACATGATGACTAGCTAATGTTAGCTATATGATGACAAGCCAGTGTTAGCTACCTTGTTAGCTACATGATGACTAGCTAATGCCAACATAACATGTTAAGCTTGTTAGCAAGAATAGGAAAATAGTATTGTTGTTATCTATGTTCAAATGTGGGTAGTACTGGTTACATTTACTTGAGTAACTGGAAAATGAGTACAAGCCCGGTTCGAGGTGTAGGTGTGTGTGTGTGTGTTGGGAGTGGGGGGGTTACTTATAAGAGTAGATTTACTGCACTGTACCTTTTTCTTTTACTTGAGTAATATTATTATTGCTACTTTTTCATTAATTTTGCATTTAAAGAAATAGACTTCAGAGATCGGAAACATTTGATTCTTAGATTTCTGCCAGTATGTGCTAATGTTTATGCAAATTTGAGCATAATTTGAGCAAAATGTTGAATAATTATTCAACATTTTATAAATGTCACTGTTTATATCTTTATTGTTTATTTTGTTTAAACAATAATGGTATTTTTAAAAGTTGCCCCTGTCACTAACAAAACGACAATCTTTGTCAAATAAATCCCTGCTCCTGTTTGGACCGGAGGCTGGGCGGATTGAACAGAGAGTATCCATCTGTAGCTATACCTGCTGCCACTTTCCCTCCTAACTTTTCTCCTCCTGTTCTCCTAAATGCAATTAACAAATGTAACTGCAGGTCTGAATAGCTGAATGCAGATTTTGTCTGTTGCCTGTTACCGTTGCTGGTGGGCAGAGAGTTTTTCATGAAGGCAAACCTGACAGTTAAAAAACAACTATTTGCATTACTGCCTGCAGACTGCAGCATGTGAAGTTCACTAGCGGTGTGTAGTATTAGTTATGTAACGTGTCAGATAGAGTCAAGGAGTGGTGAGTGACAGCCGGCGGCCCTGACTGCGGGTCCAGGTTCTCCAGAACCATCTGGAGGTGAGAAAGAGTGGGAGTGTCCCTCTGCTCTCTGATTGGTTGGAAACTAACTCTGATGTCACTCGTGTCCAGGTTCTGGTTTGACCAGGTCTTGTGTGCTTCCTGTCTGCTTTGTGGGTGCGAGTGGTTCTGGAGGCGGTTCTGGAGGCTCACCTTTGCTGCTGGGGTCCGTCTTGCTGGACCAGAACTGCTTCTGGACCCGGTGGTTTCCTCATCCTCTCCTCTTCCTCCTGCTGCCTCCTGACCTCCAGCAGCTCCATCTGGAAGCAGAACTGGGCCGTCAGCGCCAGTGGAGTCGGACCGGGCAGGACCCCGCCCGCCCGCCCGTCTGGCGCCCTGCTCACCGTGGTCAGCCGCTCCAGGGCGGAGAAGCGCTCTTCCCAGGTGGCGGCGGACTTCTCGAAGGCCTCGTGGCGCTTGATGAGCTTCTCCACCTCGTCCACGCTGCGGCCCAGCTCCCGACTGGACAGGTAGGGCTCCTGGCCCAGCAGCCAGGCCTCGGCCACACCCGCGTCCCGCGAGAACTGGTGCACCTCCAGGACTGGGGAGGAGCAGGAGGGTTAGGGTGGCTCTGATTGGCCAGCGCGGGGTAAACAGGAAGTGTCTTACTGAGGCGGAGCCACTCCCAGCGGTCCTCCCACTTATCGATCATCTCCTTCCTCTTGTCGGTGAGCTGCAGCAGCTTCTCCTTGATCTGGACCACAGGAAACACAGAACACAGCTCAGCCCGGACCCACCAGAACCAAAACCCCCAGAATGCATTGGCAGAGCGGCAGAAAAGTATTCATGCCCCTAGTTAAGATATATATCAGCTGAAACCTTATTTCTACAGCATTAATAGAACCAGTCTGACAGCACAAAGCAACCAAACTTAAAGGCCGGATCTTAGACTCTGACGTCCATCAGTCTGGAGAGGAATCCAGCACCGTCTGGAAGGTTCCTGCCACTACTCGGTTCTCCCTCAGTCACCCACCCCTCCGTTTCCTCTTGGCTCACCTCCTCTGAGGCGAAGTGCTTGCGGGCCAGCAAGGCCTTGCCCAGCTCGATGCAGGCTGTGAAGCTGTCGTTGCGGGCGTCGATCTCCGCCTTGATACCCTGATGGTTGTTCATCAGCAGCTCCACGGAGGAAACGTCTCTGGAACCACAAACACCCCTGTCAGTTTGACGCCGGCTGAGCGGCGGAGGCAGCAGGTGGGCCTACCTGGGCTTCTCCTGGGCCTCGATGAGCCGGATCACGTCGTCCATCCAGAGCATCAGGTCGCGGACCATGCTGAAGAACCGGAACTTGTCCCCGGTGTCGAGGAGGCGGAGCCTGCGTCCGTCACAGGCCTCCAGCAGGCTCCTCCACGCCTCCAGCACTTCACCCTCCCGCCGCTGGATGTCGTCGGCTTTGTCTCCAGCGTATGCTGATTGCAGGCGTGCGGCATCCTCCTGAAGCTGCCTCACCTGCAACCAGACATTACACTGCTGTCTCCGTTCTTCAGCTGAACATCCTGACAGCAGACTGAGGGCGACCAGCAGACACTCTGCCTGTTCCTCCAGGTCCCTGGCTGGAAGGATTGTCAACCCTGTTACCTGTGTTCCCAGTGCCTGGATGTCGTGTTCGAAGGTGTTGTGCATCCTCTGCAGCGTCTCCACTGTGTTCTGGTCCCGACCGACCTCCTCCGGCAGCTTCTTCTGCTTGTCGGCGATGCGTCCCAGGATCTCCTTGGCGTCGTGGTAGAACTTGTGGAGCTCGAAGGAGGCGGCGAGGATCTGTGTCCGAGTGTCGATGAGCTCCAGCAGGTCGGCCCATGCCTCGTTCAGCCCGTCCTTCCACTCCGCCACCGTGGCCGCGTCGCCATGCCCGGCGTTGATTAGCTCGTCCGCCAGCCGGTTCACTGCATCCACCCTCTCCTGCCCGATGTTCCCGGTGTCCCGTGCAAACTCCCGGAAACGTTCCTGCAGCATCTGAAGCCACCAAGCGTTGGTCATCCCGGCTCCAATCCAGGAGACTTCAGGTACAGACCGCATGACGACAGGAACTTACCGTGACATGTTCGTAGTCCTGGCCCAGCTCGTGAGACCCGGCCACCACCTCCCGTTCGGCGATCCACTGTTCTAGGTCGTCCACCTCCCTGTTGAGCTGGAAGAGGCGGAGCCTCTCATCTAGCTTGCCCCGCCTCTCCTCAGACAGGTCCTTCAGGCCGGCATACAGCTTGTCCACCTGAGACTGGCGCATGCTGATCCGCTCGCTGACAGACAAACAAAGGAACTGGGTTAGAAGGCAACTGGTATGCAGATTTTTTTACAATAAAAGCCTTGCTGAGAACCAGTTCCTGTCTAATAAAATTCACTCCTCTATTTTCTGAGAGCCTGAATAACAGCTTTCCAGACCTATTCTCATAAATGAAGGCAAACCTTCAGGCAAAACCTGTATGTTGTTCAGGTTTCAGTAGAAACCTGAACAACATACAGGTTTTGCAGAACAGATGCAGAACAATAAAAACGGGCAGTGACAACCTTTCAGGGTGTCCGGCGGCCACTAGTCCTCGGCTGGTCTTGGACAGCTGATGGACGGTCTCTGCGTAGTCCTCCACAGCCTGCTCCATGATCTGATGCTTCTTCAGCATGGTTACGGCACTCTGCTCGTCCTGACCAGAACACGGGACAGTTGACAAGTGACTTCAGGAACTTTACAGGCTGAGCAGTTCGCCCTCACTCACCTTGGCTTTCTCCTCTGACATCATGTAGAGCTCCTGTTCACTCATCCAAGCCTCGGCCTCAGCGGCGTCAAAGTAGTACTGCTGAGCTTTGTGAGCCTCCTCCAGTCGGCCGTGCCGCTGCTCCACCTCCTCCATCAGCTCCTTCCACAGCTGCTGCAGGTCGGCCAGGCGCTGCCGGATCAAGTCGCTGTTGGAAGACTTGTCCTGCAGTAGGCTGCGGCTGCGCTCCATGATGTCGTTGATGCGAGGCTGATGGCCCTGGATTTCCTTCTGTAGCGTCTGAGGACACATCAACCGGAGAGGTCAGGGTGCAGCTAGGAACCGCCAGAAGCTCAGGAGAAGAAGAAGTCACCTGGTTCTTTTTGATGAGCAGCTGGACTGTCTGCAGGTTGTGTCCATGCTCAGTGGATGTTGCCACCGGCATCCTCTCCTGGGCCCAGAGCTGCAGGAAGGAAGGACACCAGTGAGAAAGCCCCCTTCATGATTACTGCCACGAAAGGAGCAGGTGGGGGCGGGGGGTCAGTTGTAAACCTCTGGAGGAGGAGTCTGTTTGTGCACGTACAATCTCATCCTCCACATCACGGTTGAACTGATGGACCTCTCTGGATGCCACCAGGAAGTCCCTGCGACGCCGCAGTGGCTCCAGCAGCTCCTGGAACTTCTTCTCCACCACCTGTCTCCTGCCGTCCACCTCATCTGTGTCCTTCACCTCTTGACCAAGGGCCTTCACTTGGCTCTGCAACTCCACCACCTCCCTCTGGCGCACATCCACCTGGTTCTCCAGCATCTGAGCAGGAGGCAGACATCAACCCCTAGCCCTCATTCAGAAGGAGATGTCATTCATAGAGTCACATCAGGCAGCTTTACCTGCTGTTTCTTCAGAAGTATGTTGACAGATGTCAGGTCTTTGCCGTAGTCGTCGGACTGGATCTGGCCCTCCAGGCCGCCCAGCCACTTGTCCAAATCAGCACAGCTCTGTGTAAACAGCTCGGCCTTGTTGGCGTCAAACAGACCCTGAGCTTTGGTCTGAGTGGTGGACTCAAGCTTCTCCCACAAGGTGTGGAGTGACGCCAGCTTCTCCTTCACCACCGCCTCTGTCTCTGGCTTCTCTGACACCAGCAGCGTCCCGTCCTGAAGTCAGGAGGAACCAAGAAGATGAGATCTGTCCCACTACATAGCAGGGCTAGTGGACTTCTTTAGGAACAGGATTAGCCTTATTTGTGATATTGAGAGAATTGGGAAATTTTAAGAATAAATAATTCTGCGTTTTCCTCTGTTTTAGGTGTTTGCATGCTTATATATATATATATATATATATATATATACACGCAAACGCACAGAGCACACACGCGCAAAGCTGCGGTTAAAGGAAAAGACACATTAGGGAATGCCCTCTTTAGGGCGTAGCTTCAATAGAGGCCAACAAAGAAAACTGTTAGCCCATAAGGATAGCATGAACAAATGGACCAGCTGTATTTTAGTCTTAAGTGGAATTCATGAATTCAACTCACTGACTTTTCTTCATACATTAAGAACCTAATGGAGGAAGGATAATTCTCCTGGTGTTACTGGTTGATGTGGTAATATTTGACCTTGACCACTACGGGTCCAAGGAGAGGCTGACCTTGCAGTCTATGGTAATGTTCTGAGAGGAACATTTGTTTACATGAAGAGGATTGTTGGTGGAAAATCACTACAAATGACACAAACCTCCATGAAGTCTGTTGGAGATACCAACAACATTCAGAATAGTTTCAATGGGAATAAAATTATGAGCTGTTGACTCAGCTGTTACCGATTCAGCCGAACCATCGTAACTCTGAGCATCAAGTTGTCTGAACTTTACACCTTTCAGTACCTTCTGGATCTTGTCCAGCCACTCCTTGTTGGACTGCAGCTCGGCCATGAAGGCCTGGTGCTTCAGCCATTTGCTGTGCAGGTTCCTGGCCTCGTCGTAGGTCATGTCCTGAGCAGTCAGCATCTTCTCACTGATCCATAAAGACAGCTGCAAAGAGACCCAACAGAACCTCATCCTCTGGAGCCTTTTGGTCCGTCTCAGACTTTCTGAGCCAGTTCTCTGGGTTAAAATGTGCTTCTGAAGGGCTGACCTCCTGGCAGTCCTGCAGGAACTTCTGAAGATCGCGGTTGTCCTTCAGTCTCATCAGCAGCTCCACTGCTGCCTCCCTGTTCTTCTTGTGCCTGGAACAAGAAGAAACAGCAGGTAGCTCTACAAACAGGCTCCATGTGAACCAAACAGGTAAACGCCTTCAGAAAAAGCAGACTCCTCAAGCTGCTGATGCTACAGAAAGCCATGTTGGGTCCATTAAACTGGATGTAGCTCTGAAGCTACCTGTCGTCGATGGAGGCCACTCTCTCAAGGATGCGCTCAGCGTTGATGTTCCCATCACCGGCCAGCCTCCTGCCTGCCTCCACCACACCGTTGATCTTCTCCTCGTTGGCGTCCATTGTGGTCATGAAGTCCTCCTGCTTCTTGATGGCGCCCTCGGCGCCCTCCAGGGTGGTTGCCATCTCTGTGTGAGCCAGCACGTACTCCTGCATAGAGGATAAGCTGGAAGTCTGGAGGCGGTTCTGTTTCAGGGACCAGAACAGCCAAGACATTCAGCGCTCACAGGTCCTGGTTCTGGGGTTTGGACTTACTTGGTTGTTGAGGAAAGCCTCGGCCTGCTTGGTGTCCCTCAGGAACAACTGGTAAGCGTGCGACTGAGAGAGCAGGTTCTGCCGGTTCTCCCACATCTTGAGCAGGTCGTTCCAGCCGGTGTCGAGCGCCTGCAGCCGCTGCCTCAGGAACATGTACTGGGCGTCCACTTGGCCCTGCGTCACCATCTCCCCCATGTCTCTCATCTTCTGGTAGTCCTCCTCGTAGTTGTGGATCTCGTTTTTGATGCTTTCGTGTTGGGCCATCAGCTTCTCGGCTTCAGACAGCGTGTTGGGCATGTCTTCGGAGGCGATGGCCGTCTGAGTGCGGGACAGCCAGGACTGGAAGTCGTCAAGCTCTCGCAGGAACTGCTGCAGCTTCCTGGCTTCGCCCAGGGACTCCTCTCGTGTTTTCAGAGTATTCTTCATCTCGTCCCAGACGGCAGTGATCTCAGCCAGCCGGTCTGTGATGGCGCTGGCCTGGTCAGGATGCTCCTCAGCCAGCCTCTGGGCTTCACCCCGCAGGTCACCCAGCTTGTCTTCGATGGCCACCAAGTCTCGCTCCATGCCTGTCAGCTTCCTCTGCAGAGCCATGACTCCAGTGAGGTCATTGCCCAGCTCCTGGGTGGATTCGATTAGTTTGGTCTTTTCTTTGATCCAGGATTTGGTCTCATTGCAGTCGAGATGATAGTTCTGTACACCCAGAGCAGAGTTCAGGGACTCCTTCTTCTGGTCCACCAGGTCTCGGAACTGGCTCCATCTGCAGACAGAGGGTCAGACAGTCTAAAGATGTGTCCAGATTCGGGTCTGCATTTTACCTTTAAGGTTCAATGCATTGAACCTTAAGGGTACAATTTCCTTTAAGGGCCTTTAAGGGCCATTTCTTTCCCAATATGTACCTATTGTTCAGTTTATCCTGATGAGTCTTGATGTTTGTCTCGCTCGGATGGCCGCTGTGAATCAGCTGTCGGGCAATCTGGTTCACCACAGCAACGCGAGACGCTTGGTTGTTCATCTCTGGCTCCAGATTCTCAAACCTGCAGAGAGATCCACATCAGATCTGTACAGCCTGACAGAGATCCAGGATGCATGCAGTCCCTCAGCTGTTACCTGTGCTGTATCACCTCCAGGTCCTCCAGTTTCTCAGGTATATCCATACTGTTCAACCACTGCTCCTTCTCGTCGATCCAAACCTCGCAAGCGTCTGCCTCACTCATCATCTTGTAGAGAGCCAGTGCATCCTGGAGCGCCTGCTTCCTCAGCTTCGTGAGCTCGGACACTTCCTTGTAGCGCTCCTCGATGCCAGCCAGGCGGCCCTGCACGTCCTCTGACTCCGTCTCCTCTTTGGGCAGCAGGGCGACCTGCTCATGCAGAGAGTCGATGACCGAACGGTAGCTGGCCACCTCTGCTGCAGCATCCTTGTGCTTCCTGACCAGAGCCTGGGTGGAGAACTCATCATGGCCCGTCTCTCCACTGGAGACAATACGCAGAGCGTCCAGTGTCCACGCATCCACATCGTCCGCATCGGCCTGGAACTGGTGCATGGCCAGAGCTTCCTCCAGTCTGTTCTTTCTCACTGCTGCAAGCTGCTCCAGCGCCGCCCACTGAGCCTGCAGGTCTGAGATTCGCTCCTGGATCTTGGCAGCACCAAAGTGACCCGCATCCACCATGGCCTGGCCCTCAGCGACGGTGTGCTGCAGGTGTCCGACCCGGCCACTCATCTCGTCCTCCAGGGCCCGCTGCTGGCTCAGGAGGCGGACCGCCCCGGTCAGGTCCTTGCCATGCTCCATGGAGGACAGGATCTGCTCCTTCTCCCGGATCCAGCCCTCTTCCTCTGCCATTTCCCAGAAGAACTTCCAGAGTCGGCGAGATTCCTCGAGACGTGCACGGCGCTCAGAGGCCAGCTGGGTCAGCTCCTGGTAGCAGAACTCCAAGTGGGCCACCCGGTCCTGGATGATCTGAGGATCACAGGGCTTGTAGCCTGAAGAACAGACAAAGTGTTTTCATCAGGAATCTGGTTTCAGCTTGTGTGACGACCTCTCAATGATCAGCCACATTTTTCAGCTCTTGACTACTTCTGCATACTTCAACTGACTTCAACTATTTATATATCAATGCATTCAGTTTCTTCAGGAGAGGTCTGCTGCGACTTCTGGTAATTTCACCTACGTATTCAGGGTTCCCACGGTCCGTGAAAACTCTTAAAAGGCATTGAATTAATCAATCTAAAATTAAGGCCTTAATTAGCATTAAAAGTCTTAGATTGAAAGGCGGATTGGCGCAGCGTCTGCCGTGAAGCGGGCGCTGTACCGGTCCGTCGTGGTGAAGAGAGAGCTGAGTCAGAAAGCGAAGCTCTCGATTTACCGGTCGATCTACGTTCCCACCCTCATCTATGGTCATGAGCTTTGGGTCATGACCGAAAGAACGAGATCGCGGATACAAGTGGCCGAAATGGGTTTTCTCCGCAGGGTGGCTGGGCTCTCCCTTAGAGAGAGAAGCTCAGTCATCATGGAGGGACTCAGAGTAGAGCTGCTGCTCCTCCACATCGAGAGGAACCAGTTGAGGCGGCTCGGGCATCTGGTCAGGATGGAACCTCTCTGGTGAGGAGTTTATGTCCACCAGGAGGAGAGGAAGACCAGGATACACTTGAGGGACAATGTTTCTCGGCTGGCCTGGGAACGCCTTGGGATTCCTCCAGAGGAGCTGGAACAAGAGACTGGGGAGACCAAAGTCTGGGCTTCCCTTCTGAAGCTGCTGACCCCACGACCCGACACGGATAAAGGGGAAGACAATGGATGGATGGATGGATGGAGTCTTAAATTAATTTTCAGAGGTCTTAAAAATGTTAATATATTGTAAGTAGAATGATTGTAATTTGTCTCAAATATTAAAATAAGTAAGATTTATTTATTTTTAAAAATATTTTACCAAATGTGCCACTCAATGCCTATAGTGGAACCAATGAAAGGCGGTGTGGTTGCAGCCGTGATTCTAATAGCAGATGCACGTTGTTCATATAGATTGTTCCTATGTTAATATAGGATAGACAGATATTTCTGTCTAGACAGACACACAGGCTAACCCACTAGAAGGAAACAAACGCACCCAGTGCTTGCATCCTATCGGATGAGATTTGATCCGAGCAGAGAGACGAGTTTTGAGTGCGAGGAGAAAGGTTTGAGAAAGCAGAGTGAATATTTGAGAGCAGAAGATTGGAGTTCAAGCATTACAAGTTCTCTGGAATGATGGCAGAAAGTCCCCCAGACTCTCGGAGCAACGGGAGGAGCTGGCAGAATTGTTGCTGTGTTCATTCTCCAGATTAGTTTTCTCAAAGCTGCTTTGGAAGGAACAGCAGTTGTTCTAGTTTAAGTAGCTGTTCTCCTCCAGGTGGCGCTCATGGTGAAGGTGTGGTGTCAGATGTATCCAGAGCTGCTCACCGCTGTCGGCCACCGAGTGCTTGTTGGCGTTGTTGACGACGGCCTTCACCCTGTCGGCCTGGATGGCGATGTCGGCCTCCACCAGCGCGTGTTTCTGCAGCAGGTCTTCCACGCCCAGCAGGTGCTTCCCGTAGTCCTGAGACAGCAGCAGCATCTGGAAGACAGACAGGGGTTAGAGCTGGGATCCTCGTCCGGGGCTGACGGTGGTTTGTCTGCCTGCCTTCATCTCGTCCATCCAGTCCATAATGTAGAGCATCTCCTGGAAGACCCTCTGCAGGCCCAGGTTCATCTCCAGCCGCTGCCGGCGGGCCTTCAGCAGCTCCAGCAGGTACTCCCACAGCCGGATCACATTGTCCTTTCTGGCCGTGATGCGCTTAATGTCGTGGTAACGCTCCGCCTCCAGCTCCTTCGCCACGGCGACCACAGCCTGAACACGTTCCTCATACGCTGCGATGTCCGTCTCGATGGCCTCGTGCTTCTTGGTGGCCGCCTCCACAGCCTGGAGGTCGAAGCCAAAGTTGTCCTGGAGTCAAAGGGGAGGCCAGGTGAGGAAGGCAGGACAGGTGAGCTACAGGTGAACTGCTGTCGAGCTCTGCTCACCTGAGACACCAGCCTCTGGTTTTCACTGAGCCAGGTCTCCCTCATGGCTGCCTTGCGGTCAAAGCGTCTGGCCAGCTGCTCCAGTTTTTCCTGTCGGATCAGCTCTGTCCGAAGAGCCAGCTCCCTCTCATGCTCCGCCTTCTCCAGGCGTTCCCAGGCCTGACGGGAGGAGCAGACGAAGACTCTAAATCTGGACGACGTTTCAGAGAACGGCGGTGGGTGGCGCTCACCTTGTTGATGTCTGAGATGAGCTTCCCCTCGCGGGGCATGTAGACCTTCTGGTTGTTGGCCCTCATCTTGCTCTGGATGGTGAAGAGCAGAACCTCCAGGTTCCCCTTCTCTGTGAACCTGAGAAGACAACAAAACCAATGTCTGAACTGGTGGAGTTACCTGGAGCTGAGGACACATGGAGGATCCGCCACTCACTTGGGCGGTTTCTCCACGGTCCGGTACGTGTTGAAGGCCTGCAGCTGCTGCTGGACTCCCAGCAGCGAGTTGGCGAACTTCCTGTTGTTGAGGATAATGATGGTCTGTTCGATCCACTCCAGCAGGTCTGACGCCAGCGACTCGTACTTCTCGATCATCTTCTCGGTCTCGATGGCGTTGTCCAACACCTGGACAACAAAGAACCTGGATGACTCAGGTGAACTGACAGCAGACCGGAACCGGATTCACAGAAATCCGACCTGAAGGGTGAAGAAGGAACCAGGGCCTTGGTACTGGTCCTTTGGTTTGGTCAGGGTGTTGGTGAGTACCTGCTCATCTGTGATTGGTCAAGTTCTGTTCTGTATCTCACCTGGTTGAAGAACCTTCAGGTTTCTGAACCCTGCAGGATCAGTTTGGGCAGTGAGGTTAACATTCTGACCAGATTCCCCCTGAAGCGTTACAAAGTGCCTGAAAACTAGCAACATGTTCACCGTGACAACGGTTCCCAAAGTTTCCTTCTGAAAACAGCAGGAAACAGGAGAGTGGACCGGATCCAACGCTTTATTCAGACCTGCCTGCTGGGCGACCCGTCCGGACCAGAACCTGCAGACGTCTGTGAAGGAGGATGTTAAGATGTTTTCTAGACTCGACGCCTGTTTCCTTTGCTCAGATGGAGGATCTAACTGATTCTTGCAGCACTGGATAATTGGCCAAATCTTCCTTTCAAAGTCTTTGGGATTTAAATAACAGATTCCAGTCGGTTCCCAGATCACGACTGGACCTTAAATCCTGGATTATGTTATGCTATTTTTGGAAAGCAAGCTTGTTATTTATCATGGAAAGCTTGGAATCAAAATGGACGTTTTGAATCAAGTGTTCAAAACTTTGTCCACATTCTTTGGACTTCATGTCCAACGTTCTTTATGTCCAAAAAGATTTTCTTAGGAAAAGAGTTTAGGACATAAAATCCAGAGTTCTTGTAACAGTTAAAACTCTGAGCCCATTGGTCTAAAGCTGAGTAGCATTTAGCTTTTGTAGACACAGGAACTGGTTCCTTTTGTTAAGTCAGTGACTGTTAAGTACCAGTTTGCTTTGGTTTGTATAAAGTTATTTGTTGAACGTCAGCAGCGGGAGAAGCTCCTACCTTCCCGATGCGTTTGCCCTCCACCTTCAGCGCCTTCATCTTGGAGAAGTAGTGGTAGTAGGTGACCACGTAGGTGATGACAGACTTCTCATCAGGATGGTCCACGCTGATATCTGCAGACAGACACACCAGCCCCGGGTGAGCGAGGTTCAGCCAGGTAACTGATTGTTGCCTGCCGGTCAGACGGGTCAGAACCTTCTGGGTCCAGCAGCTTGGTGAGGCCCAGGTGCTGCTCCGCCAGGTTGAACGCATTCTGCAAGTTGTAGTGAGCGTTGGACTTCTTCAGCTTGTCGAAGTCGATCAGGTCAGGTCTAAAACACCAGACAGGTTTTTCTCAACACACCTGTGCCACACCTGTCCAGGTGTCCAGGAGGAGGAGGTTACCTGTGTTTGTGGATGAGGGCGTTGAAGGCCATGCCGTCTCTCCAGCTGGTGGTGAAGTTGTGAATGTTGACATTGGAATAACTGCAGAGGAACAGCCGAGGTCAGAGACGGTCCGATCCAGCAGCATCACCTGGTTACCTGCGCAGGTGGAGACTCACCCGGCCGTCTTCATCTGGCACCACAGGAGCAGGGCGTCCTTGGCCGATCGCTTCTCCTTATTGTCTTCAGTTTCAACACTGATGTCCTGGATCTGAGGGCGGAACAGCAGAAGCATCAGGGCCGCCTGTCTCACCTCTGCCTGCTGGCGGCCGGATGGGGCGTGGCTCTGTTACCTGGAAGCGCAGGATGATGGTCCAGATGAGGCCCAGAGTGAGTCGGTGGTTGCCGTCGACGATGTCGTGGGATCCCATGTTCTCCAGGTGAACCCGCTGCTCCTTCAGGAACTGCAGCGCTTTGTCCACGTTCTCCAGGCAGTGGATGCGCATCCGGCCTTTGGTTGGCTTCGGCTGCAGATAAACAAGGGAATGTAGTCCCTGTGCTGTCCACTAGGGGCCGCTGTTCATGATAAACCCTGCAGTGCCTGTGCTGTCCAATAGGGGCCGCTGTTCATGATAAACCCTGCAGTGCCTGTGCTGTCCACTAGGGGCCGCTGTTCATGATAAACCCTGCAGCAGCAGGAGATAAAAGATCTCAAGATGGTTGCTTGGTAACCATGGCAGCGACACACCAGCCCTGCCTTATCAGAGGGCAGTAAAGCGTTTAGCAGGCCCTAAATGCAGTACGGGAAGTGGAGTGTCCCAGAACCTCAGGATGGGTTGGGGGGAACTGGATCAGAACCATCTTATCTGGATCAAGAACCCGCCGCTCCGACTGCTAGCAGCAGCAAAACAGGAAGTGGATACACCTGGTAGAAATTAAGTGAAACAGCGTTTAATACAGGGAGGGATGTTAGGCTCCACCCATTTCTTGGAAAAGCAGCTTCCAGGAAAGGCAACCCTCAGACTGAGAGAAGAACCAGAACCAGCCGGTTTAGGTCTAGGTTGTGTTGCATGCAGACTACATTACCCAACATCCCCAGGGGCCTGCAGGTTCTGGACCGGCCCTGAAAGCAGCGGCCTCATGGCTCAGTGCCCACTTCTGTTTCAGACGACTGCAGTTCAGCAAACGCCTGAAATCAACCTGAGTGAAGTTGCCCCCCCACCTTCTTCAAATCAGACGAAATGGGTGTCAATCAACTCGGCTACGTTTGTGCTGCTTTGGCTTTGAAGATATTAATGAAAGGTTAAAGGTCAAAAGGTCAACCAACCCCCCCACTTAAAATGATAGCGGCACAAACGAAAATCTTTGCTGCACAAACCAGCACAAACGTAGCCGAGTTGATTGAAACCCATTTCGTCTGATTTGAAGAAGGTGGGGGGGCAACTTCACTCAGGTCTGAAATCAGCCGGGCTGAAGCAAAGAAACACCTGAAACACGCAAGGAAGGGTGAGAAAGAGCCGCCTTAGGGTTCTACCAACCGCCCTCGCCGTCCTGTCTGGACAGAACCAACCGCCCTCGCCGTCCTGTCTGGACAGAACCAACCGCCCTCGCCGTCCTGTCTGGACAGAACCAACCGCCCTC
>CAEFZY010033391.1:0-21695 GCA_903066815.1 Brachyrhaphis roseni | reverse complement strand
AGTTCTCCAGAGCCTTAATGACCTAATTATTCCATTCAGGTGTGGTGCAGCAGAGGCACATCTAAAAGTTGCAGGACTCTGGCCCTCGAGGACTGGAGTTTGACACCCCTGTCCTAAATGTGACTATTGTCACATTTGTTTTCTTGCCCATTGTTTCAGGAGCAAAAAATATATATTTTTAATTGAATCCATTTCGATGTAACCGAGTATTGTGCTGTTGATAGTAGTGAAAGCACGGTCCATTGTAGCTGAACCTGACCCAGTTCCTCATTTTGCCTGAAGAGCTTATATATAAATCTCTGCCTTTTAGAAATTATTTGTATAATTTTTGTTTGGTAGTGTCCGACTGGCCTTTCAGCCAAACTGCTTGACCACCATGAAAATGAACAATGAATGGATTCCATAAACCTGTGGAAAGAGGTGCTCTGACCATTGGAGGCCCAAAATAAACATTTTGGCATACAAGCAAAGACCTCCTTGTACCATCCCCACATGGCGCTGTGATGTCTCGAGGTTGGTTCACTGCGGCAACAACAAAGAAACTGGTCCATCGACTGAACAATGGATGGAGCTAAAAATAGGACCATCCTGCTGAAAAACATCTTATATCTCCAGACAACTGTTATTAGGCTCTGCCATGTGCAACTTTTATTCCAAACATTTAACCCTTGTGTTGTCTTGCGAGTCAAAAGTGACCCATTACCATGTTTACCTGTAGAAAAAATACCCTAAACATTCTTTTTTCAACTTGAAATTGTATGACTTTTCCTAAATTGACTCCGTCATTAGAAAAAGTGATTCTTTGTTTTTGTTTATATTTCCATGTGGGGTGGACAACACTAGGGTACAAGAATTGTCTTATGGGTAATTACTGACCCGTGAATTATAAAAGCATTTAAACACCATAAAAAGAGTTCAAAGGCCACACACAAACTCTGTCTAATACTTACACACACACACCTGCACCCCACCCCATACACACATATCAAAGAAACTGGATTGATGTACAAATTTTACTTGCGTTTGACCTGCACCAGAACTCTCAATCGCCAGCTAACCCCTGACATCCAGCTCCCAAATACAACAAAAAACAATCTCAGACATAATAAAAACAAATTAGGTATAGAGGATATGAAAGTATAATGAGTCTGAGTATCGCTAGTTGTTTCTTGCTGAAGCCATGAATAGACATTTCACTGCTCAACAGGTGCTACATTGAATGTTTGGACATACTGTCCTACATGGGATCTTCAGTAATTCTTGTGCTGAAGATGTTCAACGTAGGAGTGTCTTCATATGGTGAAGAACATCTTCATGCTATGAAGATTTTCTTGAACATCTTGTGTTGAACATTTTGTGTTCAACGTGGATGTTCTTCATCTTATGTTCAATGAGGGGTGGGAAGGATAGGATGTTCTTTGGCTCATGTTAAAGATTTTCAACATAAGAACATCTTATAAGTTCAACACCTTATGTTGAGCAAAAGATGTTCTACTTGTGTTGAAAATCTCATATAATTATGTGACACAACATAAGAGCTGATGTTAAATTGTTCACAGAATCAAGCTACATGTTTTTTTGTTGTGTTACGAGATGGATTTTTATAATTCACTTGAACTGTTGACAAAAAAGTTCCAAATTGTTGATTGTTTGTTCCCTTCCAATATAATTAATTCAAAAGTAATAACTTCACATTTAAATAAATACAATAATAGACCTTTATTGTGTAAAAGAAAACTACTACAACACTTGGCTTATGGTAAAAAAAAAAACAGTGCAATACTGTTGATCGTTTTTTTGCATTGTATAAAAAAAATAAATGATCAAAAATGAATTAAATTGAGTTGAATTGATCAATAACAGATTGTTTCATCAAGCAAAATAGATTTTGGATTTAAAATTCAATTAATTTGCTTCATTCTGGGGCTTTTGTTAGGGCGGGTCATTTTTGACCCGTAGGACAAAAGGAGTAAACAGAATGTTAACATCACATGAGGGTTAAACTTATGGGCTGATCATACAAAGATGTACAGTAATAACAAAGTATACAAATAACAGATTGCATTGGATCTTCAGGGTGATGTGACTCCCCTACCTGAAAAAACACAGGGAAGGGTTAAATTTTAAAGAAACAACTGACCTGTTAGCTATGGGACAGGAATAAACACCAAAGAACCACACCAGGTTTGCTTCCTACAGAATCAAATGCAAGGTCACAAAGCTAATAGGAACTGGTTCCACTGGGAGGGAATCTGATAAATGAAACTCCTGCTTCCCATTCTACTCACACTCTAGGAACCACAATTAATTCAAGTTTGAATGTAACATGAGGCTTATGAAGGAAATTGTCCAGAATTTTTCACATTCAGGGGATGCTGTATTACAGTGGTCCCCAACCACCGGTCCGTGGACCAATTGGTACCGGGCCGCGCAAAAACTAATTAAATATTTCCGTTTCATGTATTTTTTGAGTCTGGAGAATCTTTTAATTTGAAAATCCTTTAACCTGATACTCTCCGTTACGTCTTGCCGCCAACATTGAGCCCACAAGCAGCAAAATGAGTCAGAAACAGATCAGATTCTTTGGAAAGTTTCTTTGCGAAGAGAAAAGGCCCAGAGAAGAGACAGGAGGATGGATTTATCCCGGTAGGTGATTCCCACATTACAAGCTGCTCTGCATGATATGGTGACCGGATGTTAATGAGGGAATGAAGCTTCAAACTGCTTCCCCACGTAGAGACCAAGTAGCATCCTGTGCATAAGCAACACTTCTGGTGTCATTGTCTCTCATCACTCCCAGATGGGAGAAAAAAGCTCAGGGCTCCATTTTAAAATGTTTCGTATCTGACATAAAATCAGTTCAGCCGACAGAAAAGAAAAAAAAAAACTCCTTTATTCGCACCGCCAGATCATTTGTCTGAGGCACTGAGCGGAGAAATCCGTGTTTTGCACCCGGAAGTCACCGACATTAGTCGTTATCGTGAGTTAATATTTTCACAAAAGTAAAATGTTCGTTTTTGTGGCGCTTCTGTATTTTATTTTGAAGGGATATGTAAACGTTACCATAGCGACCAGAGTCAGAGAGCGTTAGGGCAGCGATCGAGAGGAGATGAGAGGAGTAGAGCTTGTGAGGTTTAGGTGTGGTTCACACAGCATGATTTAAGGATTGTCGGCTGATTTTGACCACAGAACCGATAAAAGTCCAACAGGTTCGGTCGGTTCGTGTGTCCAGCCACACGGCAGGAGCAAGACATCACACGAACCGATTCCACTCACGAACATCCCGATTACAGAAGAAAATCCAGTAAAACCCCCAACATAATAAATGTGAATTTAGAATAATCAAACACTATGAGGATGTAGAAGCGGCAGTGATAGTTTGTGGATTTATTTTAAGCGAAGACGAAACAAAAAGAAAAGGCGTTTGATAAAAGGGAGCTGCTGCTCTATTTGCTGATGTTTTTTCGTAGTTAACATTTTTAACTGAATAAACATAACCATATATGATAAACATATATAATAATGACCTTTACATATCGTAATAAACATTTCCACATATCATTTCCGATGTCCACCGGACTCTCGGTTGCGCCATGTCAGCTGTTTGGGGTTCCCCTCAATTCTTACGTCACCGCTCTTTCTTATTGGCTACCTGTCACATTTAATGTTGTCGCTCCCAGTCAGGGAAAAACCCCACAGGCTGAGATAATCGGGTCAAGACAATGTTGAATATACCCGATTTTAACGAACACACACCACAGGACGTTGTAGGATTAAAAAAAAAAAAAAAACTTTAATATGTAAATAAAATTCTATATCTGCCATCCCAGAGCCTAGGCAAATAATAAGTATTAACAACTTTTGAACATTCCATTGACGTTGAAGATGTGTGTTCTGAGGGAAGAAGTTCTCACCGTTGCTGCTGCGGTCATAAACAGAGCCAGGAATCAGCGCCTCCCTGGCATCATACATGGCTGTGCTCATGAAGCGGCCACCCTGGGAACAAACAACATGTCCACTGGCTTCTACGCCTCACATTTGCACCCACTTATAAAAGCCCTATCCAGTGAGGAAATCTGAATGCCCTGAACACACATTTAACTCACTGGGTTGATGGCGTTGACCAGCTTCCGTGGCTTGTTGAACTGCATGAGGCTCTCTCTCAGGTTGTTTAATGGGCCTTCTACCAGAACCTTCTGCTCCTTGTAGTTGTTGAGTAGGTGGTTCCACAGAGGCTGCTTGGACAGGGCCTTTGGATTCCCCACAATAATCACTCCATATCTGTATCACAATGGAGGAAATGGCAATAAACGGCACGTTAGCTACACACAGCATGTGTGTAGCTAACATCCTAACAGCACATCCTAACACAAAATAAGGATGTGTGTAAGCTACACATGATAACACACATGTGTGTTATATGTGTACAGGATACACATCCAGGACAGGATGATGAGATTATTGTGAAGAAGGTCAAAGTTCAAGTGTTCAGTGTGAAGTGGTGGTGCTGTACCGGGCCCTGGTGAGCGCCACATTGAGACGTCTGGGGTCATTGAGGAAGCCAATGCCCTGGTGCTCATTGGCTCTCACACAGGAGAGGATGATGAAATCTTTCTCTCTGCCTTGGAAAGCATCCACACTGGCGATTTCCACTTCCTATTATGAAACAGCAGTTTACTAACTCAGCTGACTGAATTACATTTCTGTTGGCTCAGAGAGTGAACAGTGGTAATTCAAACTTGGTTGTTTATGTAGATATTTATGAATGAATGAACAAACGAACGAAGGAAGTGCAAATGCTTTTATTCCATACATCATTTTCTTGTGCCCATGCTTTTCCAGTCCTGAAAATTTATAAAAGCTAATTCCAGAATTCTCAAGTGAAAGCCCAGCTGAACTTACCTGGTAGAGCTTGGTATGGAGGGAGCCACTGAACTGCATGTACTGGACCAGGTAGGACCGCTGTCCTTCATAGGGAGTGATGATGCCGATCTGGTCGGGTTTAGCCCCAGCCTTCAGTAACCTTGTGGTTATTTTCTCCACATTGGCAGCCTCAGTTCTACAAAGGTATAACAGACATCTTAAAATAAGATGCATTATTAAAATTTCATTATTTCACCCAATAATTTTTTTTGTAGCAGTCCACATTCTCACCAACAATACAGGTAATTGTGATCCAGCTCTATTTCTGTCTAATGTCAGTTATTCTATAATCTGGAGCGTTAGTGACTGAAGCAGCTTTGTCTAGCTCTTCCTTTGTAGATCCTCATTCCTTAACTAGGGGCTATTTTTGTATTTTTAGACATAACTGATGTTGATGTTTTTATAGGTTTCATAACTTAATACATGTACAAATAAACTGCTATTATAGTAATGTCTTACTAGCACTGTATATTTATATTACTTAGAAAATAAACCTGCCTAAACTGGCAAAAGTCATCTTGTTGAAGCATCAACAAGCATAACTTCACTCCAGTGGTGGGACTTGATTAAAATCTTTAAATCAAGTTAATTTGAGGCTCTGTAATTAATAAATAAAAATTAATCACATTTTAATCAAAAACCATGCATCAACAAAAACATTTATTATTCAAGAACCCTTTTTGCTGCTGAATTACTGAATGAGCTCAGAAAGAAGTAGAAATGTTTTTAATGTGTTTAAGTTAGTCATATTTTAATTGAAAACCCTGTATTGACAGAATAAACACTTTCAATTCAAAAACTGTTTTTGCTGCTATATTATTGAATAAATAGACATGAGCTCAACAACAAAGATGTTTAACAATATTTTTTCAGCATCTAATCAGATTGTTTATTGAACCAGAAATTAACCACAGTGAGATTAAGGGAAGTGAGTTTGTCGTCCATCGCTGTTGGTGGCTGTCACTTGTGCGTCAGAGTTATGGGTGTATCAGGACATTTTTATGTAAAAACAACAACAACAAAAAAAGATTAATTGCACTAAAACCTATGTAAGAAATGCACTGAAGTCCCACCCCTATTTTATATGATACATAAATATCTTTTGAAACCTTACTAGTATGTCTATCATCTTCATACATATGTTGTCCAACAAAAACTGCAAGATAAATCTGTAAAACTTCTTAACAAAGTGAAACCAAATCCAAACCTGTTCAGATAGGATGTTCCAGAGCTGGCTATCTCCTCTTGGCCTTGGGTGACATAGAAGAACATGGGCTTGTCTGACTGTGGCCACTGGAAATCGAAGCCTTTTTTCACCCGATCAGCTGTAGATGGAGCAAAGAAGAACAGGAACACACCCCACGTCTTTCATCGAATTTTCTCTAAATGTACAGGTCAGATTGGTCTTGAATTAAGAGACTGTTCAGCACAAAGTAAATCCTAAATAATAAATTTTCTCATCCAGATAATTTTAGTTGTCTAATACTCCTTGCATTTGAATGCAAATTCAAAGTTTCTGCATTAGGCATGGGTCACAAGAAATTTATAGTTAAACCTACAACAATGTGTCCCCTCCAAGACCTTTCAACGTGATGATTTTGGCCCCGAGAGGAAAAGGTTTGGTCACCAAACTGACAGTTTGACTGACTGTCAGTGACAACAAACTACCATGAATTTACCAGCAGTAACTCCATTCTGCAAGGAGCCCTCATAGAAGATGTTAGAGGGGAAGGCGCTGAGGGCCGGGTGCATGCGGTACTGGACCTGTAGACGAATGGGCCTGATGCCCAGAACCACAAGGCGCTCAAACAGAGACTGGGACAGGCCTGCTTTTGCTGCCTTCTTACACATCACCACAGGTCCCAGCTGGCAGTGATCCCCCACCAGAATCAGCTACAGAAAGAGAACACAATGAAGATAAAGAAGGTTCAAACAAGTAAGTTCAGTTGTGGATCTCAAAACAGCAGGAAGAAAACAGCAGTAATACTCCTGCTGTCATTTTTGTTGGTTTCTTCACTCTTACCTGTTTGGTCCCAAGGACAACCGGCACCATGCACTCTGGTTCTGTGGCCTGAGTGCTTTCATCAATCAAGATCGATCGGAACTGCATTTTAGCCAGACGGGGATCTCCTGCTCCAACACATGTGCAGCAGATCACATCAGCATTCTGGGTGGAAGAGAAACCCAGAAAAACCCAGGTTTCATTTGGGCAAGCTTTGCTGAATCAGTTCTTTACTCTCATCAGGTTACTCAGTGTCTCACACTCAGCCAGTCGTACCGTGAGCAGCTCTCGCTCAGCAGTGCGTCTCAGAGCTCTGTAGCGCTTCTCGTCAGAGGACGACAGCTCTCCGGTCTCATCCTTCAGCTGCTGGAGTTTCTGCAGCTCCGGCATGCTGCCCACATCAACCAGAGAGAAACTACAACCATGAGGTCCTGTTCTCAATATGAACCAGTATGATCTGGAATTACTTGTATCACTACCATGTTTGCAGTCAATTCTTAAAACTGCGACATGTGACTCTTATCAAAACAATGTTTTATTTGTACTTTTTTTTTTTTTAATTTGTGAAAAAAATTGAGTTCCTCTGCCTTCTCCGTATGAATCTGCTGCCTTCTGAACAAATACAGAGCTCCGTCAGAAACACCCAATCAGAGCCAGGAGGAGGGTCTTAGCGCTGTCTGTTAGAATAATTATGTTTTGTTATCATTCTTACATAAGTAGTTACCAGCTTGTTTTTCATTTAAAGGTAAGTTTAGTTTTCTCTCACCCCAGTGAGAAAGGAATTTGCTAAAGTGTGTAACCTTTCTTTAACCTCAAGCATGTTTTTGCAGGTGGTCTTAGGAGAACTTCTGAGATACTCCTCAGTCGTAAAACTCTGTTTTCTGTGTTCCCCCTTTTTCCCCATTATCAGGATAGCCCCCCTTTCTATTTAAGCAAATAAAAAGACCAGTTCTGAAAACAAAGGGCAGAACACATGGGAGAGCTGCTGGAAGAAGTAGCTATTCTAGGTCTTCTCCTTCTGCAGAAGAATTGATCGAAATTAACGTTGTCTGTGGTTCTTTTTATTTAGGTAAACAAAATACCTATCACTGTCAATCAACCTCGGACTCACACCCTCCATCTTTCTCACTGTTATATTATAGCTTCTTCCTCACTGCAGAGTTTGCTTGAATGCTAGGCAAGTTAGCAAAGCCATATGAGTTACAAGTTACAGTGCATGCAGAGCGTCCAGCTCTGCATGCATGGGCAGGTTCATACGGAAAAGGCAGTTCATACCTTCTCTGTATGAACCTCCGAGCTAGATGCTCTTGATGTATGAACTTATAATTAAGTTTATGCGTGGCTATTGGGTTACATCTTTTGACTGCATTACCCAAATCCAAAAGGTTGCACATTTTAAAAAATAAAGTGTCAGAATGTAATGTTATACATAGCAAAATAATCAGCTGATATGAGTATTTATCATAATATTTGGGCCAGCAATTAATTTCTACAAGACAAAATGAAATATCTGGGTGAAGTTAGTACTGCAGAACCAGAACCTTAAGGTTCTCTGTTGCCGAGTGTAGTTGCAAACATCAGTTGAGAGTTGGCCACGTCCCATCCACAATATCAAGGAACAGAGCGTGTAATGGAAAAGCTTGCTACCTGGGGTAGAACTGAACCGCACAATAACCGTTTAGTGCGCAACGTGCCAGTGGAAAAGCACTTTTAGAGATATTTTTAACAAATATGTAAAAAAAATAATAAAAATGTATTTTTGAAAAAGTTGAAAGTGAAACTGTAGCAAATTGTTGATTTGTCACTTTGTACATTGAAAATTACCCCAGATAAAAGGTAATGTTTATTTATATGTCCTAATTTTGCTGGTCAAAACACAAATACCAGATTGATTACATCCACTGATTAATCAGTCAGCCAGAGATCAAAATCAGCTTAACAGATTTTCATTGGCTGTGCCGGGTAAACGTATTCCACCAACAGAATTCACAATAATGTTCTCTTTGAACTTTACCAAACGCGTCTGATAAAATGAGTGGACCAATGCTTGGAAAGCGTAAATGGTGGGAATTTTATAATTTCTCCATTTTCATCTCAAATGGAGAAATTATAAAATTTCTCCATTTTATAATTACCTCGATAAATCTCAAAGCACATTTTACTCTTGTACATTTCAATACAGTAGCAAAATAATAATAAGCCCCCCCCCAAAAAAACAGAACAGGCAGGGCAGATGGTAGAAAAAATAATATGTAGGGAAAAGCCTAATCTCTAATCACTTAACATGAAAACAGTGACTACACACACTGTGCCTTGTGTGTTACCTTTCCATGTTCCGGATCTGGTTGTGCAGAGCCAGGAAGGACACCGGAGAATCTATGGCTTCCCTGCTTTTGGCACAAAGTCTCACTACCTTCAGCCCCGTCTGGTGAATCTTCTCAGTCAGCTGATCAACAGCAATGTTACTGGGAGCACACACCAGCACTGGTCTGGAAGAACAACACATGGGCAACATGAAAACTGTCTCAGTTAGTCTTCAGAAATACAGCTAATGGCCAAAGTCATTTTCAACATCAGAGAAAATAAAAAGCCTCGTCCACAGTAAGGACAGGGGTATGTAAACTTTTGATCAGTCATTTGGGAAGTTTCTGTTGTCATTATCAATTTAAAAAGGTTAAAACAGTTGTTTGGCAAGTTTATTTAACTACCATAAATAATGAGTGCAGAGATTTTCTTCACCTTGGAAAATGACCACAAAAAAAAAAATCAAGAATTCTGATAGGGTATGAAAACTTATGAGCACAACTGTATGTTGCCAATGATTTCTTTCTTCATTTAGAATCAAATTAATATGAGTCTTGAAGGATACCCCAGTTTAAAACACCCAGTTGAAAACAGAGGAAGAAACTGGTTTTCTCTAAGTCCAGTAATTAAACTGTTGCAGTTCCTTACCCAGTTCCCTGCCTAGCCAGATGGTACACTATGGTGGCTGAGGTGACCGTCTTCCCTGTGCCAGGGGGGCCCTGGATCAGACTGAGGGGCCGCTGCAACACTGTCTTAACAGCATAGACCTGCATCACAACAAAGCATGCTCATTAAACCCAGGTAGTAAAAGTACCAGGCAGCAAACAGCAATGATCATTATGCTGTTAGTATTGTATCTCTCAAGGTCACCTGAGAGTGGTTGAGGTCAGGCAGGCCTTGAGCAGTGAAGCGTTTAGGCAGCTGGCACTTAATGAGCACGTCCTCCACCTCATGTCCCAGCAACTTGTGATAGATGTAGCCAGAAACTGAAGTCTCATCCACAGCAAATGTTTTCAGGGCACTCTGCATCCTTCAGAATAAAAGCACGAAAAGGCAGCTACTACACCACTTCTCTTCATCATAACAGGTGCAGACAAGGTTGTTCGGCTATGGCTGAACACCTGTCAAAAGAGGTGGACTTCCACACAAAGTCCACCTGGAAGTTATGAGGGATCTCCACCGGAGCTCCGGCACTACTCCGAAGCTCAATGGCAATCTCATCGCCGTAGTCTTGGGTTAAATGTTAAGGAAACACCATGACTCCTCCACATCTCCCAGAATTAAACTAACATACAAAAACAAAATCCCAGTAAAATATACTGAAGTCTGTGGATGTGAATACCTTTTAAAGAATTGTAGCCGTGTAAAGTGGTTTCTGGCTATAACACAATTTAAATTCATTGGATGGATTAATTAGACTTCATAGCATTTCTATTTGTTATTTAGAAATGTTGGAAGGATGCTCTAAAGATAACGTGATATAGTTTGTTCATACTGTTATAGTGTGTAAACATACAATACCCAAATAACCAGTATGACGTGAGTGAGATTATTAAGGCTAACAGTGTAGTTTAATTTAAGTAGTTTGCTAGAGCTGCCACTATATGGTGCTATGCCTCCATGTTTCACCCATTGCTTGTTCTGCCCACTCTGCCTTATCTGCCAGAACAACACTTGTGAACAACACTTGTGAACAACTGTGTGCCTGTTAACAGTCAGAAGGATACTGTCAGGAACTTTGATAACATGTCCAATGCCTTTCCATGGAGGGGCCAGGTCTCCTTTATATCTGAGGCAGATTTCATCACCCTGCATCAGTCGCATATCTCAAAAAAAAAAACAACAACAACAAAAAAAAAAAACAGAAAATGGATGTTAGAAATTAGCCAAGAGAAAAGTTCAAAGCATAATTCCTGCTGCAACATGAACAAATATTAGGGTTGTACCAATTGCAGTTTCTGGCCGATCATCGATCTTTAAAAAAAACTGACCTGCCGTTTCTGATTTTGGCCAATACTGATTTTTTTGTCTGAAAAGTCGCAAAATATAGAGACAGAGTTGCTAAGTTAGCAACAGTGGGGGGTGACTATTGTTAACCACAGAGGTTCAGATGTGACCTGGTGAGCTGGTCTGTCAGTCAGTTTCTCACTGCTGACCAAAAGGGAACAGTGTCTGATTTTCAAACCTTTGTGGAGAGAGAGAGAATCGGTGAATAAGATCAGCTTCACATCAATCAATCTCCCAAAATTGAGCAAATTGGGATGGATTTATCGGTGCATTCCCAACAAATGTGTGTATGAAGATGATAAAAACTTAAGATAGTTACCAGAGTCAGTCTTGGGAAGGGTGAAATAAGCAATCCTTTTTTTATTCAGGCCCAGGTCCCATCTAATCGTTATATTTTCTTGAGTCTGAAGAGGAAAATAATAGGACATGCTTCAGCTGAGCTAACAATAATTACTGAGTAAAATAACAAGCATGTAGAAAAGCTAGATATCCATTCAACCATTACCCCTGTGGGTTTTCACCCAAAACTATTATAAAATGTTTTTGTTTGAGAATAATAAAAATAAATTTATCACATTAAACTATTTTTTCTGCATGTATGACAAACATACATCAAACACTTTATGAATAATTGCCAGGTAACCTGTGACTCTTTCAATTTCTTATCATAGTCAGCCTCCAGCTTTACAAGAGGACCAAAGATATTCTGGTACTGATAGGCGTCCTCATAACGCAGGAGGACGTGCTGTGGCTCCTCGTCCACTCCAGGCTTCTCCAGGTCCTCAAGAGTAGCAGTGGGATTTTCCTGTCAGGAAAAACAAAGACTATGTCCAGCATGACAAGGGTCAAATAAAAAGCCACATAAACCAGTTCCATGGTTGTACTAACTCTAGATAGCTTCCCGCTGAGCACATCGAGAGTAAAGAAGCCTTAGGAACTAAGGCACGGATAAATCCAATAAACTGGCCCAGATTTCCTAAACTTTGAGATTGGTGATTGGCCAATACTGATCTTATTCACTGATCTTATTTACCTCCACAAAGCTCTGAAAATCAGCCACTGTCCCCTTTTGCTCTGCATTGAGAGAGGACTGACTGACAGACCCACCCAGTAGGTCAAGTCTGCAACTGTGCAATTACCAATCATCACCCCACTGTTGTCAACTTAGCTTCTTAATATTTACCATTATTTCAGAAAAAAATATTGCCGAAAATTGGGAACTGGTAGTCAGACTTTTTACAGATCAGTGACTGGCTTTTGTCTTCTTGTGCAACTCAAAAATGTTTTTGCTTTCAGCACAGTCTGAGCTCTGTACCATAGATTTTCTACCGGGCCAATCAGCGAACAGAAGAAAAAGTTGTGAACGATGACGTCTGCACTGTTTTAGAATTGTAGCTTACCTGTAGTTTTAGCAATGGCAATGGAGGAAGTGAAGGAAGCCATGTTGACAACACTTCCAAATATTGAATTAACATTAACATATCGGCTGTTCTCTCTTTGCAGTGGAGGATGGTTGTTTATAACACAGGCAATTTCCGGTAATTTTCACAGCATTTAACTGGCGCATTACATACGACACAGGCAAATTGGGTAAAATTTAAAACCTCAACACAGTCCACACCTCCAGGAAGCAATCATTTCTCAACAGCTGAGAGCCCAGACCCTCTGGACAAAGCAAAGCGTATTAGGAACAGCTTATGTTTGTGTCACACTATGATCGCTGGCAGGTAACTGAAAACAACAGTTTCGGAGGTTTTTATCAGAAGCCTCTGATAATAGACCCTTTTAAGGGACTAAGAGAAAAAGGAAACAATAAAAAAAACAGACAAATGGACAGAAAAATGTAAATGACAAAATAAGAAAAAAGGGAAAAATTAGAAAAAGAAAAAAATGGCCTCAGCAGATATGGTATACATGCACATAATAACCTGCACATGCATGGAGTTCAAATGCAATACAGTTCATACAGCTGTCTAGACAAATCAAATTCCATGCAAATTAGAGTTATTGTAAATAAATGAGTGTGTGACAGAAAGGCTAACATTACCTTCCACAGCTCCTCCAGCTTATTGATCTGCTGGGCGGTGATCTGCCGGGCCCGGAGCTGTTCCTGTTCTGAGGGGATTTTAACCAGCCAAGACAGGAAACAGCGGTCCTGGATGAGTGGCTGCCACTGGGAGCTATCCCAGTTAATATCCTTCAGGCTACTCTGACTGGCACATGGTTGTCTGGGATTCATTTGAACAGAAATAAGTATTCTTTTAAAGCAAGCCTATGATCAGGAATATATGAGAGCAGTGTGAGCAGGGTACCTGCACAGCAACACCACCACTGAGTCGGCCTTGGCTGGGATGAAGCCCAGCAAGAAGACGTTGCGGCAGCCACAGTTGTAGCACTCCAACACCGTCTCTCCCAGAGGGCCATCTTTGTGCAGGGTCACCTCCTTGGACTTGGCCCTCACCAGGTGGTTCACAATGTGGCTGCAAAGGCAAGTCAATGAAAATTATCGCAAAGAGTACAGGAAGTGACGTCACTCCTGTGCTTACAGCGCACTCAACATGCCTCTAGAGTGCAAGTCGTTTTTTAGTTGTGTGCAGCTCTTAACACATTGGCAGGAAAAGCAGCAAGATACAGCGACAAGATGTAAAGAACCAAAAAGTAATGCAGGATGCATATTTTGTATTCCTGATGTAACATTCTACACAAAATGATTCTGTGTTATTGGTGCAGCACTGATAAGAATGACTCTCCAGTGCCTTGTTTCTTAAGCTTTTACACAATTTGTCATGTTACAACTAAAAACTAACAGGTATTATTCAGGATATTAACAGATAGACCAATATTAAAGTAGCACACACTAAAGTGAAAACAAAGTATCATTTTCAAATATATTAACAAGTAAAAATCTTAAAGAGTTTTCTCTTTAGAGTTTGCGCTTGTATTTAGCCCCCATGAATTAATTCCCTGTAACTGCCGTTCACTGTCATCACGGCTGCTAGACTTTTAGAATATGTTTCTACCAGCTTTGCATATCAAGAAATCAAGATTTTTTTTTGTCAATTCTTCTTCGCAAAACAGTTCAAGTTTAGTCAAATTTTATGTGGAATGGCTGTGAAAATTAATGTTCTCCTTGAACTTACTGTAGGTCTCTTTAACTAGGCCAGTGGTTCTTAGCCTGGGTTCTATCGAACCCTAGGAGTTCGATGAGTTGGTTTCAGGGGTTCGGCGGAGCCTCTGCCGCGGAGGTAAAGACACACTTGTGTAAAGTAGTGATGACACGTCCTGCTTGGCCATCACTTGCTTCAGAGGATCACGTCACATTGCTTGGCCAATCAGTGCTGCGGGGAATTTAGTGCGCTCAGTAGTCAACAGCTGTCGTAGTTGTACCTCGTGTGGTTTCTTTCTTAATATTTGAATCCATACTAAAAATGTCGAGCAAAAAAAGAAAATGGTCGGACGAATATGTACCACATGGATTCACATGTATCACGGAACGGGATGGGAGTCAGCATCCTATCTGCATGATATGCAATGCCAAGTTGAGCAACTCTAGTCTTGCACCGGCAAAACCAAGGGAACACTTCTTCAAGCTGCAGGAAGATGGGAAAAAGTATTTTGTGGATTCAAAACGACAAAAAACAAATTAAATTTAAAATAAAAATAAAAAAATGTTATTAAAAATGTTTTTAATTCTTCCAAACAAATCCAAATTTATTTTTAATTAGTAAAATAGCAAAAAAATATTGTGGGGGCTGAAATTCTTTTATGGGGCCGAAATATTTTTTGGGGGCCAGAATAAAGTAATACCGTAATTTGTTCTGAGTTCATGCATTGTGTTGGTTTTGTTCTTTGAGCAAGGTGATGCTCATGCACGGCTCATTTTGTGCACCAGTAAAAAAAGCATATACCTAAGTCTTGAATTTGGAAAAAAAAATAATCATATTTTATTTATCACTAAAGAAGGGTTCAGTGAATGCACATATTAAAATTGTGGGTTCGGTATCTCAAAAAAGGTTCAGAACCACTGAACTAGGCCATTTCAACACTTAAATATGCAATGATCTGAGCCACTCCTTCCTAGCTGTGGTGTACAGGTGAAGATCCACCCCAGTGTCCAGTCTTCTTCAGCCTCTAACAGGTTTACTTCCAGGATTGTCCTGATTTAGCTCCGTCCATCTTCTATCAGCTCTGATCAGCTTCCCAGTCCTGGCTCAAGAAACAGCATAATGCTGGTGGCAGCATAATGCTGCAACCAGAATAATAATAAACAACTATTATTGTTGTTTATAGAAGTTGAAATTTGCTTTTGACTCTGCATGGTGGATAAAAACCGTGAAGCATTTTGTGAAACATTACTGTGTTTGGGAAAAATTATTCCCTGAGTCGCCTTCCAGAGGAGAGCTTAACAAACTCTCCAAAATAATTACAAATTGAAATTATTTACCTCTCCCAGAATCCTTTGCTCTGTGTTGATTATCTTATTGGTCATACTGATGATTCGTCAGAGTGTGTGAAATATTTTTAGGGTGATGTGCAATGTTCCATCCTCCACACATTTCATTTAACCTCCAGGCTAAAACTGTTCATTTGATTAATACTTCTTTATTATCATGAGTTACTTTGCTTTGGTCTGTCACCTAAAATACAATAAAGGTTGTGGCTGCACCAAGTTAAAGTAATGTGAATACCTTTGCAAGAAACTGTACCAGTATTCATTTCAATCAAATTTTGAACAACATCAAGTTTTTAAATACATTTTAGCAATAAAAAAACCAAAAACCTCAATTTAATGAACAAATGCCTTCTTTGTTGTGCATGTGACTGATACCTGCCGGATGTATTTCCACGGCCATTACAGAACCATTTCTTGCTGGTGTTGCAGTAGACCACACAGGCTGGATCATGAATTCCACAGTAACTACAGAAATGCCAGGAAGAAAAAACAGAACAACTACACCGAGGTGACATATGAAACCTTGGAAAACAAAAGACAGAAATGTATGAGCAGTCTGCCAAAGATTGTCACTACGTTTTACACACTGAATGTCATGGATTTTATATTAATGTTTTGAAATAAGTACTCAGGTGTTTTCAGAGACACCTTAGATGGGTCCTTGTACATCTACAGATGTACAAGGCTTATAAAATCTTCTGATGGTGTTACTGCTGCTGCTATCTTTGCTTTGATTACATAAAAACATAATCCCATTTGACTCTAGCAGTTCATGGTTATTATAGGTCTGTGATTTGTTAGTAAGTGGGCTCATTGGTTAAGTTCTGCCTAGAAACTCAGGCTGGACCTGAGGGTGAAACAACTGGAGGAGACACATGAAACACTCAGGTCTTTTACCAGCAGGCATGCAATGGGAGGTCCTTGGTGTAGTAAGCATCCTCCTCATCTTCCTCAAACTTTAATTCAGCAAGGAGCTGGCTGGCTTTTACCACAGGGTCATCTCCATTCTGCAGCACAACATCCGAACCGTTGACCTGAAGAGACAGATTGCTGGATTATAAAAAAAACAAACATATAAAACACTAAATTCACTCACTGGAAACCTCTGTTTTAGAAAGCATGAACACAGCTAACTCGATGCGATGATCAATCAGCTCTCATCAGTTATATTACAGGAACACCGCTCTGACTGTGTACTGTACGATTAAATAACTGTTGGCAGCCTTGAGCCACAGCTTGTGTCGGTGTTCAGTAAACAGACTGCGTTCGTCTGCTTTTATTATTGAGCCATTGGAAATTAGCAGTGACTGGTTGCACAGAGCAATAATTAGCACACTTGCTCTTGGGTAAATAAAGCTCGAACTCTAACATGCTAAATGTAAAAATCAGAGCAGCTAACCTCCTAGGCAACCAACAGGCATCTTCCAGGCTGTTAGCTACCATCAGCTAACTTGTATTGTGTAAACACGGAAGGAGACGCATTTTCTAAACAAATGGCGAAAAGAAAATGTAAAGAATTTCACGAACCTGGTTATCTAACTGGCTGTGGGTCTGGCCCTGCGTCTGCGTCCGGCTGGGCAAGGTAAAATCGGTGAAGTCGTACTCGGAGCCCTGGGTGTCGGCTCCCAGCAGCTCCGACTCCTCTGAGTCCAGGAACGTCAGGGTCTGCGAGATCGGCCCGTACGCCTCCACGCTCATGTTTCCTGCTTCTTCTCGATGGTATTCCTACCGCTTCGACAATATCCCATAAAGCGTCGGTATCCCAGAGTTGTCCCAACCACAGACACAGGATAATGATGCAGAGGATGGCGAAGGAGATGGAGTCTCGCTATGGACAAGTGGATAGTGTTCCGTTTCCTGTGGTTCGTCACTAACACTCGACTACTAAAGGATGTTCAGTGCATTGGGCCTGCAGAGGGAAGGAGGCAAGAACGTGTGCGCCAACTTGTGAATACGGACTATTAAAAACGTGTGTTGGCACGCCCCTAGTCCTCGACGCGGACGTCGCGGGTTCGACTCCCGGTCCCGCGACCTTTGCCGCATGTCTTCCCCCTTCTCCTCGCCCTTTTTCCGAGAGGGACCTCGCATTCTGCAGGCTGCAGCAAGGTGTACTTGCTTTTTCCTGTCAGCCTACTGTCGCAAAAAATACAAGCCATTAGCGCCGCAAAAACATAATGTTTGTCATGCAACAATGTTCTTTAAAATACAATACCCAGTTTGTTTAACCAAGAACAGTACACTGATAATAAAACCAACCGTCTTTTGAAATAAGGTTTTTCCCACAAGAGTATTTTATTTGTTGTTGTTGTTAAATCATAGAATTTAGAATATTTTATTTTACTAATTTGTTTATTTTCTGGTTGATTCATAATTAGATTTTTTTTTTTGTTTAATTTTAGTTGTTTAGAATTTGTTGGTCAGTAATTAAAATTAAAATTAATTTTAGTTTGGGACGTGGTGATTCACGTAGAAATACTTAGGCTTTAGTTACACAGCAAATTCAAAAGTGTTAGATTTCTAGTGTTGTATGTTAAAAATACAGTGTTAATTCAACACTTGTTTAGTTTAATTCAACAACATGAGTGTTAGTCTTCCTAAAGAGTTAGTGTTATTCCAGAGAGTTAAATTTAAGCAACTCTGTCTGGTGCTGATTCTGAAATCAGCAACAGACAGAATTGCTCCCACAATTATAACGTATCTATAAGGTCAAGTGTTAGCTCGAGGATCAGGGACAGCAGTATGGCGTCTTGTCTGGAGCTTATTGTAACAAGGTAAATTCCATATTAAGATTATCATGTTTTTGATTATTTTTTATGGATGCATTTTTTATTCAAATCCTGCTGGCACATATTTACTTCCATAAATCACTATTTACATTGAAATCCACATATATTCATATAAACCTAAACCAAGCACAGTAGAAAACGGTTTCCTCTTTTCATTGACCACACCTGAACAGAATCATGATTGGCCTTAAATAACCCATCCCCCATCAGACACTCAGAACTCAAAATGAAATACGCCCCCTGGTGGCGATAAACACAGTAAAGTATAAATGGCTCCTACAACTGTGGACCATGTTGTCAGATGTGCAGGTAGGTGGTTATCCTAATGATCCTACTTCTTGTGCAGAAGCACTTTGTTATTCGCTTATTTTGCTATTTGAATGTAGCTGTGCTATATATAGTTAATATTTTTTATTATTTGTCTTAGCATTTTGTCAAAGATGGGAGCCAGTGTTGAAGCCTTCCTCATTGGTGTGGAACCAGGACAGCTCTTCCTCCTGCATGTTGGTGAAAACAAGAGCAGCACCAAAGACACTTCACCATCAGAGATCACAAGACCATCCCTGACACACAAGAGCATCCATGGCAGCTTTCGATGAACTCTCTGGAGCAGTGATCCCCGACCTAGTTATTACCACTGAGCAGTCAAGACTTGCCAATGTTGCTGAGAGGGGTGAGGGGGGGAGGGGGTCAGATAACACCAACATGCAGAAGCATGTTGGTGTTCCCGCTAAAGTCTTCCCCCCCCCCCCCCTGATTTTCCCTTTATGACAATCTTACAACATCCTGCATATGCATATTCATCAACATTGTCTTGGCCCGATTATCGCAGCCTGTTGAATGTGACAGGTAGCCAATCAGAAAGCACGGTGACGTAAGAAGGGAGGGAAAAAAGTAACAGCTGAAATGGCGCAACTGAGAGACCGGTGGACATCGGATGTGATATGTGGAAATGTTTATTTCTATATGTAATACTTACTATACTATATGACTCAGACAGACCTGCAGTGCAGAGAAGCGTACGGCGGCTGTTGCACCTGATGAAACAAGGTGCCTGTTGCCACCAGCTGGAGCAGAGCTGCAGTGCAACTTCACCTGCAGGGAACACCTGGATCCACACAGACAGATGGCGGATGGTGAAGAGTCTGGCACTGGAGCTCCCTTCTCCAGTCGCCCCCGAACTAAACCGCAGATCTTCAAGACTACTGATGGGAAGCTTATAGTAGAGGATGAGTTTTTAAACTTTCTTGTGGTCAAAATCAAGACTTTGTCAGGAAGAGCTTGTGCTGCTTGCATCAAACACATTCGACTTTGAGTGGATTGAGTCCTCTAGAAAAGTCCTGTTTGAACTGTGTTCCAATTCTAAGCAGCGGTATGTGGCCTTCAAAGGAAATCAGAAAGCTGCAAATGCCATTAAAAGCTGTTTAAAAGTTCTGAATGAGTGCGGGGAAGCTATACCACACTTTGTCTCCCACTTTCTGGATGAGCTGCCGCCTGTGACGTTCAACGCTCCATCTTACTTAGTAAGATGGGGCGTTTACAGAGCGAGGTTTGCGCCCTAAAGCATACAGTGTCACGCCAAGTGGACGTTGAGGAGAAGTTGCGTGAGGTTACCACCAGTGTTGTCAGTAACGCGTTACTGACGTCGGACCACTTTTTTCAGTAACGAGTAATCTAACGCGTTGCTATTTCAAATCCAGTAATCAGATTAAAGTCACTTATCAAAATCATTTTTGCGTTACTACCTTCTTTTGTTATTTAATTGTATTTCCTCTACTCGTCTTGTTGAGTGACTGTTGTCTATAAGCGACAGAAATGTAAACAATGGAGGGAGATGCGCGGTGGTCTGCTGCATTACTCCCCAGTACTATAGAGGGCATATCTGGGGCTAATAATATAACAGACTTATGGAGACAGCACTATTCTGCCTTATTTAAATGTGCAAAAAGTGAACCCTATGTATTGGGAAACATTGCTAAGAGTGATGCGGTTATAATAACCCCTAGTGAAGTCCAGCATGCTATAGCATACTTGTGTGAGAATAAGGCAACAGGTTTTGATAGCATTACAGCAGAACATCTGAAATATGCTAGCCAAAAAGTGGCTGTGCTGCTTGCAATGTGTTTCTCGGGGTTTATGACCCATGGACAGTTGCCTGAGTCCTTATTATCTGTTACCCTTGTGCCGGTAATTAAGGACAAAACTTGTAAGGTTGGTAGCCTTAGATTTAACCAGTTGGTAACCAATAGATTTAGCTAGTGTGACATCTAAAGTATTAGAAAAAATCTTGCTTGTGTTGTGAAATAACCATATTTCATAAACCGATGAATCAAAAACTTGCCCACGAAGCAGAAAATCAGCCAACACAAAGCAATCAGACTTTACTTATTTTATTATTTTCTAGCACTAGAAAAGAGAGACGCTTACCCTTACAATCTAGATGTGAATGTGTCCGAATCTATACAGCATCTGATCCAAAATGGGAAGTTACGTTGTCTTGTAAGATGTAAGAAAACGCCCAGGAAGTTACATAGCTTAGGCTCTAACAGGAAGTTACGTTGCTACTCTTCAACAACACGCCCAGTGATCATCCAATGTCTTGCGACCACCGGTTGTGGTCGATGACCACAGTTGTGGTCAAAAGTTTACATACACTTGTAAAAAACATAATGTCATGGCTGTCTTGAGTTTCCAGTAAGTTCTACAACTCTTATTTTTCTGTGATAGAATGATCGGAACACATACTTGTTTGTCACAAAAAACATTCATAAAGTTTGGTTCTTTCATAAATTTATTATGGGTCTGCTGAAAATGTGACCAAATCTGCTGGGTCAAAAATTACGACTTTTTGACTCCTTAACCCTCCTGTTGTCCTCGGGTCAAAATGACCCGCCACTGTCTTAAAACCCCCCAAAAAATCCACTAAATGTTATTTTTTTAACTTGAGATTTAAGACTTTTCCTAGATTGGCCAAAACAATAGAAAAAGTTAAATGTAGCTTTTATTCACATTTCCATGAAAGCTGTACAAAAAAAGGTACAAAGATGGTCTTCGGGTCAAAATGACCCGTGAGGCAAATAGAGTTGAAATCAAGGTCACAGAGTTATTTACAAACCACAGAATGTTACAAAGTTTTAGTTGTGTCTCAGATCAATCAGTAGCAGAAGTAAACAAGGCAAATCAGGTGGTGTTCTCGCAGACTTCAGAAGACCACCTGTTA
>CAEFZY010033390.1:0-42145 GCA_903066815.1 Brachyrhaphis roseni | reverse complement strand
TGAAATGGTTTTCACTTCACAGATGTGCCCTGTCAGGTTTTTCTACAATCTAATCTACAATTTTCATAGTCATGAAAATAAAGAAAACCCATTGAATGAAAGGGTGTGTCCAAACTTTTGGTCTGTACTGTACACAGAGGCTAATCAGGGATCCAGACACAGCTGGGAACAATCAAGGGATAGACGGACAACACGGGACTCAAGAGCAGGGGTATCAAATTCCAGTCCTCAAGGGCCAGTGTCCTGCAACTTTTAGATGTGCCTCTGCTGCACCACACCTGAATAGATTATTTAGGTCATTAGCAAGGCTGTGGAGAACTTATCTACACAAAGAGGAGGTAATTTAAGCCATTTCATTCCAGTGTTTTGTACCTGTGGCACATCTAAAAACTGCAGGACACCTGGAGGACTGGAGTTTGACACCTGTGCTCAAGAAACACAGAAACCTAAAATGAACACAAAGAAAACTCAAATCCTCACATTTTACACCCAAACTAAAATATTCAGCCTTGGATAAATGGGATGATGGATGGATGGATGGATGGATGGATGATGGATGGATGGATGATGGATGGATGGATGATGGATGGATGATGATAACCTTTTCTGCAGGTCAATGTTCCTCCATTATTGGATCCAAGTGCGTTAAACCAGGAGAAACTAAAACCTGCAGGATTCTGGTCCTCCAGGACAAACTGCTCTAGAGGAAGTCAGTCATGGAAACATTTGGTTTCCATGAGGACTGTGAAATGTGTCACTTCCTGTCAAATGTGTCACTTCCTGTCAAATGTGTCACTTCCTGTGAAAACTGACGGCTCAAACCAGATTAGGATTCTACAGGTTGTAGAAATTTGTACATTGTAGAAACAGTAAAAACTGAACGGCAGCGAAACCTGCTGGGGGCCCAAAAGAACCAGAACCAGAACCTGCTGTGTGCAGAGCAGCAGCTGCTGAATGGACCGAGGTCAGGATGAGTTGAATTGAATTTCAGCTTCCTGTCGGCCATGATTCCTGCAGGCTGAGGAAAAATAACCAACCGTCCTCCTCGCCTCATTGGTCTAAAGGTTCTGACGCCTCATTGGTCTAAAGGTTCTGATGGGTCACATAACCCAGAGGACTGATTTGTGTGCAGAAGGAATGAGGCAGGAAGCGATGCACTGGTTCTGAGCCAGTGGAGGGCGCCACTGAGCATGCCCAGTGGCCTTCTGCTGTTTCTCCAACATCAGTGCATCCTGAACATGGACCTCCACTGGTTCTGGGTTTTTTCTGACTACTAACAGAACCCTGGGTAACCCTGGGTGTGTGTTGCCGTGGTAACCAGGTGATCTTGAGCCTCATGAACCTGAGCACCGGTCCTTTAAAAATCACAACTTGCAGGAAACAGGGCAGCTGCTGCTCCACCTGTCGCCTCCATAAAAACATCTTAATGTAAATTAATTTAAACGCCCAGTAGGCTGAAGCCGTAACCATGGCAACGTCCTTGCTTGTAGCAGTATGAATATTTATAATAATCATGTATATGTAACCGGATCCTGGTTGTGCTGCTTTTATGGAATGATCAGAGTCGTGACAGTTTGTCTTTAAATTTGACGATTTCTCGATTTATTGTCAGGTAAAAACAGACGATAATCGCTGCAAGTCCTACACAAAACTACTGATATCATAAATATTTACATTATAGTGGTGGTATTTAATAGATCTGTAAATAAACTGGATGTATTTAGTTGAAAAATAAACACACCACATAGAACAACATAGAATAGAACAGAATAGAATTCAACCTTATTGTCGCTGCACATGTCACAAGCACAAAGCAATGAAATGCAGTTTGGATCCATCCAGAAGTTTTTAGCAAGAAAAATAAAAAAATATATATATACATATGTGGTTCTGGCTCTGCATCCAGAACCAGAACCAAACATGGAGAAGCAGCATTCAGCTTCTATGCACCACAAATCTGGAACAAACTTCCAGAAAACTGAAGAACAGCTGAAACACTGAGATCCTTTAAATCCAGACTAAAACTCAGCTGTTAGAGTTGCTATGGAAACCTAATCATGAAACGTTGATCAATAATCTGATGATGTTCTCTGTGTTTCTGTGTTTTTAAAGCTCTTGTTGCTGAAAGTGTTAGGATTTGGTTTTCTGTGTTGATTTGAGTTTTCCTGTGTTTTCTGAGTCTCTGTGTCGTCCTGTCTTCTCCGATTGTTCCCAGGTGTCTCGTTCCCTGATTACCTCCTGTGTATTTAAAATGGACTCTGTCGCCGTGTCCTCGTCATGTTGTCGTGTTGTGAAGTAAAAATTGTGTTATTATTTCTTTTACTTATTTAACTACATTAGTATTGGTCAGTCTGTTACAGTATGTAGACCAGAGAGAGTTTCTGCAGAACCAGTTAAATAGGTTTTCTGTTGACCTCTCCCTGCAGCAGTTGCAGCAGACTGATGAGTGGACTAATGCTTCACCACACGTACCAAAGCAAGGTGCCAGAGTTTGTTAACAGATAACAACAGATAGTTTAGGTAAAAATAGTAAGATGGAATAAGCCCTAAGGTCTAATAAGTTTCTCCATTGAATGTCACAATCTGAGAGTACGTGCATGAACAAGGTCTGACAATGTTTTTGTTATGCGAAATTGTTCCATTATCTAAACAATTAACTGACCTTTCAGTGAGGATGAGGTTGCATCCTGTCCACCCTGAGGTTACATGACTGTGCATAAAACCTGTTCAACTGGCTCTGAGCCAGGGAGTGACCACATTGTGGGAGAGTCCTATACATTGTGAGAGCTTGCAGCTCCAGATCAGAACTCATTGCAGGTACAGCTGTTGTGCTGTGCTGTGTTTTCTCTGTTTGCAAACGTAATAAAGATTTTTGCTCTTAGCCATTTGCCAGAGTCTCAGCCTGATCTGTTACCATGCAGAGTTTTTTTTGTCTATTGTGTCCTCATCGTATCCTCTTTGCGTCCTCTTCGTCTCGTCGATGTCATCCTGCTGTCCATTCGTTCACCAGTTGCTCTCAGTGTTGATCCTTTGCTTTCCGCTCAGCTGTGCCGCCTGGTTTTGTCTTTTCACTATTAAACTTCCATCATTATTCTCCTCGTCTGTCTTTCCACCTCACATCACAACTTCATGACAGGAAGGTTCTATACAAATTAAATTAAATTTGAGTTTTGTTAGTTTCTGTTTCTGTTTCACTGCAGGTCAAAAGTTTTCATATATTTATGAAACTTTTACGCCACGTTCATTTTCATACAGACCGACTGTGCGAGCGTGTCACTGTGTTGCCATGGCGACTGCTACAGGACGCCGGAGGCCCTGAGCCACGGTGACACCTTCCTGCCAGACTGTGAGGTTCTGGTTCTCTAGTTGCCATGGTAACTTGCCAGCATCCCTGTCACCATGGCAACAGAGAACATCAGCTCACTGTCTCCATGGTACCAGGTGGGTTCAAAGTGATCCCAAAGGAGAAGACATCCAAAGTGGATGAACTCTCGGATTCGGGTCGATTAAAATTTCACGTTTTATCTGATTATCTCAGGAGATAGAACACGGTCGGTTCTGGAGGTTCTGGGTTCTCAAAAGAACCGAACCGTTCCTGAATTTTATGAATGTTGAGTTTAGTTTTCAAGTTTTACAGTGCAGCGGCTCTCTGTAAAAACTGCTGAGTCATAGTTACAGGGGAAGGTTTGGACTGCAGGTCGGTTCTATGGTTCTGCTGCCGGGTCTGCGCCCCGTTTGGACTCGTGGTTTCATTCAGCGCTAGGAGAAGAATCGAGTCCTGAGCAGCAGGTCCGATATCTTCCAGAACCAGAACCTGCTTCGTTACTTATCGGGTTCCCTCTGGTCCGTCTGAGGAGCCAGAACAGAACCGAGGAAGGATCCAGGGGGCCAGAACCCAGTTTATGTGAGTTTGGAAGCGATTCTCCAGGTTTTACTTGTTGCAGAACCAAACAGAACCGGGCCGAATTTATGCTGCGAAAAACAAAATTAAAAATAAATTTAATGTCCTTAAAATCCGATTTATGAAAATGAATCTCGTCAAAGTAAAGATGAATTCACCAAAATGTGGGAGTGTAAAAATAATCTGCACCAAACAGCCCAGTTAGTTCATGAAAAGTTTGGTTCAAGTTTCACCAAGAAGATCCATAGAACCAGAACCAGCAGACAGAGAATAACAATAAAATGACAGAGATTGTGTGGAAACAAGAGGTCTCACTCTACTTCTTCATAATATTAGTCAAGTAAAAGTTCAAGTATTTTGCAGTAAAACTACTAAGAGTTGTTTTCGAAACGTTACTGAAGTAACAGAGTAAATGTATACCCTGGAATGAAACGGCTTCATTTCCTCCTGGTGTGGATCAGATCTCCAGAACCTACTTGACCTCATTATTCTGTTCAGGTGCAGCAGAGGCTCATCTAAAGGTTGCAGGGCAGCGGGCCTTTAAGGCTGGACTTGTGCAGTGGATGTATGTGCATGTTCCCTGTCATGGGAACGCGCATCGCACCTGTTCTCTGGGCTGCAGGTATAAGTTTCATATCCAAAAGACAATATTTGGGGAAATAGACAAGGGATGCAGATATTGGTAGGCTAATAATCGCCTTTGCCGAAATATGCATCCACCTGCTAACTTGGAGAAATAGAGATAAAAATGAAAAACGATTTTCTACTTAACCACACGTCTTCTCTGAGCTATAAGTTTCATATCAATAGGACAAAAGACAGTAATTGTACGAATATCTTTACGTAACATTTCAGCTATCTTTCAGTCCGTTTTCTCATCAATATGTGTGAGAGTTTATAGCGTTTCTCTGCATAACACTGTAGCTTCCGCTTCCTGCCCGCTGGCGGCGCAAGAGCCACCGCCAGCGGGCCTGCTGGTAAACAACCGTAGAAGAAGAGCAGGAGTACAAGAGGAGGAAGAGGAGGACTGAGTTGGAGCAGAAGAAGAAGAGCAGAGTTATTGATCGTCTGATCGATCCGAGAGGTGAGGAGGACGGTTCTGATCCAGAATGATTCGCTCAGGTTCCGCTTCTGTTTTCAGGGTTTAGAGCTCCGTTAGCCGTTAGCACCAACTACTTCCGGTTCGGTCCAAACAGAACCAGAGCTAATGGGCCAACCTCAGACTTCAAGCTTTAGAGCAAAACTCTACCAGCTGGAAGCCGGTTCGGTTCTGCTAGAACCGGGTTGTGGGTCGGTTTCACTCTGTCAGCCTGCCGCCGCTTCCGGGTTATTATTGGATGTTACCGACATGTAAAGGCTTGGGGGTTAAAGGTCAGAGTTTAGAGAGAACTTTGACCTGAAAGGTTCTTGAACCGGATCATGATCCATTTCCTGTCGGTTCCGAGTTCAGCTCAGTTTGGTTCTGTTTTAAAGGGACAGTACGCCCTAGTGACCCAGACTCGGGTCAAGGTTCTTGAACATCCTGCTTTGACCCGAACTGGACCTGGGGACCGAACCTTGTCAGGTGGTTCTTTCTCCGGACCAGAACCCGACCAGAACCGTTCCAGTTGGACGGGTTAGGTTGAGTGAATGATGCTGAGCTCAGAGGAAAACTGGAAAAATAATAATCATATTTGATCCGAAACATTCTTTAGAACCAGAACCACTTCCTGTTTCATTAGTTCCCAACATCGAGCAAACACTTCCAGGGATTCATCTGTGCTATGATTATTAACTTCATATGGATTTTAATAGTGATGGTCTCAGTTCTGTCTGTCCATCACTTTGTCCACAACGTCCAAACTAATAATTAATAATAAAAGCAGGGATCTGCTTTATTATTAAATAAAATAATAAATCTGAAGCTGCAGAGCCAGATTTCACCTCCATTAGGAAGCAAACTGTTGAGGTTATAACTGTGTTATTACCACTCATGATTCCTTTCCCATTGATGTTGCCATATTGATTATATTATCGGCTCTCCGGTCTCCTGTCGGCTCGCTGCCGGTTCCTCTCAGAGCCTCCAGGTAGTCGTGTTTCTTGGTTCCCTCCCGAGGCGAATCACGCGGTTCTGGACTGACCCTGATGATGGCGATGGAACCTCCATCCTGCCGCTCTGTGGACCTCATTTATCGCCGAGGCGACCGCCGCAGCCTCCGGTTTCATCCATTTTAAATCCCAGAACCTGAAGCTACCTGAGTGAAGTTGGCCCCCCCCACCTTCTTGAAATCAGACAAAATTGGTGTCAAACGTTTGTGCTGCGTTTGTGCAGCAAAAATTTTCGTTTGTGCTGCTATCATTTTAAAGATAAGAAATGTTTTTAGAGGTCATCAAAGGTCAACCAGCCCCCCCCCACCCCCCCCCACACACACACCTTCTTCAAATCAGACAAAATGGGTGTCAATTAACTCGACTACGTTTGTGCTGGTTTGTGCAGCAAAAATTTTCGTTTGTGCTGCTTTGACTTTGAAGATAGTATTAATGAAAGGTTAAAGGTCAAAAGGTCAACCAGCCCCCCCACTTAAAATGATAGCGGCACAAACGAAAATTTTTGCTGCACAAACCAGCACAAACGTAGCCGAGTTAATTGACACCCATTTTGTCTGATTTGAAGAAGGTGGGGGGGGCAACTTCACTCAGGTCCTGAAGCTCCGTCCAGCAGTGAGTCCTGATCCTCTTTATGGCAGAACTCCAGAGATTTGTTCAGCCCTTCGATCTGAAGCGGATTTTGTTTGACGGCTTCATTGGTTTCTCCATTTCTACTTGCAGCCCAGATGATCCTGTCTTGTAATTCTTTAAGAATCTGGTTTGGTTTTGTGTTTTTCACCTCTTGCCTCTTTAGCTCGGCGTGTTCGGGGTAGAGGTGCTTTCCTCTCCATCTTTAGATGGGCAGGTTTATGTCTTTTGTCTTTAACCACATCAGCTCCCAGGTTCCCCTCCTGCATCCTGAGCAAAGCTTGTAGCTAGTAGCTACGATTAGCCTTGTCACGCTAATAGCTTCAGGTTCATCGGAATCGTTCTTCTCTGGTGGAGATAAAATGTCTTTTAAATGTAGCTTTGCAGCAAAACCAGCTCAGCATTTAAAGCTCGACTGCACCAGCCGCCATTTTGCAGGAAACAGGAAGTCCAAGCAGATTCATATTTGATCTCATATTTGTTGTCTAAGAAAAGATGGGATCCGACCAGTTCAGGTTCTGGTTCTGGTTCTGGACTGGTGAATCTCTGGATCGGTGTGGCCCGGCTGTCTCCCAGTGAAACCAGTTCACCCAGTTTGTGCCGTGTGTCTCCAGATGTACTACTATCGCTATGACAACCCTGAGGTCAGCTGCTGCTACAAGTACCTGATGTTCAGCTACAACATCATCTTCTGGGTGAGTCACCTGACCCGCTGAACCCACCAGAACCAGAACCTCCTCGCTTCCTGTTGCCATGCAGAAATCAGGAAATGATGTCAGCGACATGCTGAGGCTTCTCGGCAGCAGGAAGTGACACAGGAAGATGTCACGGAGCAACCAGGAAACAGTCTGGTTCTGGTTTGGTTTGTTTATTCGGTCAGTACTCTCAGGTCCGGTTCTGGTCACAGAACCTCGGTTCTTTCTTCAGTGTGACTCTGGTTCTGGTTCTGTTGCAGCTGGCCGGAGCCGCCTTCATTGCCATCGGGTTCTGGGCGTGGAGCGAGAAGGTGAGGCGACCGGACTGCGGAACCGCGACCCGTCTGCAGTGGACAGAACTGACCGGGCTGTTCTGTCTGCAGGGGGTTCTGTTGGACCTGACCCGGGTGACCCAGCTGCACGGCTTTGACCCGGTCTGGCTGGTTCTGGTGGTGGGCGGAGTCACCTTCATCCTGGGCTTCGCCGGCTGCGTGGGAGCGCTGCGGGAGAACATCTGCCTGCTCAAGTTTGTACGTCTGACCCGGTTCTGGTTCTGACCCGCACAGCAGTTACAGCTGTGGAGCCAACCAGGACCGGAACCAGGCAGATCCGGTTCAGAAACAGCAGCTTTAATCGCTGACTTTGGTTCTGATCCGTTTCTGATGGATTTCAAACAAAGCAGAACCTGTTGCCACGGCAACCAGAATCTGCATAGAAACGTTTGTAAGTCACAGCCGAAGCCAGGTCAAAGGTCACGGGGTCGGGCTACTACGGGTTAGGACGGGTGGGCAGCTCCAGGCCTGGAGGTCCGGTCCGGTCTCCTGCAACTTTTAGATGCGTCTCCACTTCAACACACCTGAGTCCAATAATGAGGTCATTAGCAGGTTCTGGAGAACCCGACTGGACTTAGAGGAGATTCAGCTGTTGGATTCAAGTGTGTTGGACCAGAGAGACGTCTAAGAGTAGCAGGACACCGGGATGCCCACTCCTGGGTTAGGATCAGTCTGCAGTTCCAGAACCGGGCCCTGGTTCTGGACCTGCACTGGTTCCGGGTCAGATCCGGTTCTAGTCCAGTTCTCCGGGGCGATGGGGTTCTGACCCGTGTGTCGTGCTGGTTCTGACCCGGTGTGTTCCGGCCCAGTTCTCCGGGGTGATCGGATTCATCTTCTTCCTGGAGCTGACCTTGGCGGTTCTGGCCGTGGTTTTCCAGAGCCAGGTCCGAGAGTGGATCAACAACTTCTTCCTGCAGAACATCAAGGGGTACCGGGACGACATCGACCTGCAGAACCTCATCGACTCTCTGCAGAAGATGGTACGGCCCCGCGGGTACCGCCGGTACCGCCGCGGCCGGTCCGGTACTAACCCGGTTCTCCCCAAACAGAACCACTGCTGCGGGGCCCAGGAACCCGACGACTGGAACCTGAACGTCTACTTCAGCTGCAACGGGACCCATCAGAGCCGGGAGAAGTGCGGCGTCCCGTTCTCCTGCTGCATCCCTGACCCCGCAGTGAGTCCGGTTCCGATCCGAACCCACCCGGGCCTGCCACGAGTCCGGTTCTGATCCGAACCCACTTGGTAATCCTGGTTCTGCTCTTTCAGGACTCGGTGCTGAACACCCAGTGTGGCTACGATGTGAGGAACCAGCACGAGGTGAGTTCAGCTGTTCCTGTTGCATCTGAGAGGTTCTGTTGGATCTGAGAGGTTCTGTTGGCCCAACAGAAGGAATGGAAAGAAAAGATCTTCATCAAAGGGTGCATCCCGGCGCTGGAGGAATGGCTGCCACGCAACCTGTACACCGTGGCCTTCATCTTCATCGTCATCTCTCTGCTGCAGGTACCAGGACCCGACCCAACTACCTGCTAAGCCTAGCCTGGTTCAGATGCTCTGGATCTGCCCTAAATAATCTGTAGTTTACCTGCACCTCTCTCTCTGACAGATGGTGGGGATCTACCTGGCCCGAACGTTGATCGCCGACATTGAAAAGGTCAAATTCAGCCATTGAGGCCTCGGCCTGCGGGGGGCGGAGCCTCGGCCAGGTGTTTTGCACCTGGCTGCTGAATCGCATGTGCCTTCATCTTCTTCCAGTGTGGTCTTCCTCTGATGTGCTCGTTGCTATGGTTACTGAAAATGTCTGACTGAACGTCGTATTACTCTGCTGAAGAGCGCCACCTTGTTTTGTCTGCACCTGATGCCTTCACTTCCTGCTTCACCTGAGAGGCCTTCCAGAACCGATCGCTTGCCTTCGTCACCTGAACGTCCAGCCAGTCCTGTTCCTTTCAGGTCACATGACTCGCTGTTTAATGAATGTGAATGCCAACACTGGAAAACACGTTGGTCTGAATAAAGTTGTGTTTGAATATTCTGTGATTGATCAAGGAAATGATTGATCAGCTTATTGACCCGGCCTCATTGGGGAGCTTTTATTTTGAAGAGAGTGAGTTTTGTTTTTTTTACAAAGTGAATTTTTATCTTTTTTATATTCATCATAATAAAAGCAACTTTTCCTCTTGTTACGTCTTTTGCTTCATTGATCCAATCGGTCCATCCAGTTTTGACCTTTAACCTTTTAACTTTAAGTAGTTGAAATGTCAGTTAATGATTATGGATCACAAAGTGACCACCAGGTGGCGATGCTGCGCTTCTTCCTCAGACCTCCTCCTGCGCTCGGCTATCCTCGGCTCCTTTCGGCTCCTCTCCAGCCACAGCAGCCAGTCGGAAACGCGCAGCAGCGTCGCGACTCCGCGGCTCGTCTTGCTTTCCTCCCCGCCGTCCAGCCCTCCGGAGCGGCTCTCCCCTCCAGCCAGCAGCCCAGCGGCGGATCCTCGGCCTCAGTGACGGCCGGCCACGGCGCGCAGCGCGGCGGAGCCTGAACCCTTTCCGGCGGAAAACCCCGGACGGAGGCCCGCGGTGTGCGCTCCTCCTCCCGCAGGCCTTCGGCCCGGACTCCCGCCTTTCTGCTGGAAAATGGACGGCTTCACCGGAAGTTTGGGTGAGTACGGGACCCGACCCATCCAGAACCGAACCGAACCTGCTCACCTGCTAGTGCATAGGTAGGAAGGTGAGGGCCGCACGCGCCTCTGGTGAGTTTACACGTGTCACTGCTGTTTGTTTCAGGAAGAGGCTGCACCGCCCCTCTGGCCGCTGCAGGGCCACAAAACCAACACCTCCAGCCGCAGGAGGCTGTACAGGGTCCAAACCTGCCAGAACCGGGTTCTGGTGTGGTCCCAGTTGGGTGCAGCTAGTTCAGGTAGCAGAACCTGGAGGGACAGAATCGTTTCTAGTCTCCAAGTCCAGCGCAATGCAGGTCCAACCGGGTCCAACGGCCCAGTAGAAACCAAGGGCAGCAGTGGTCCTCAGTTGGTGCAGGAGCCCCAGGTTGGGCCACACATAGTCCTCTATTGGAAGCTGATTGGTCGATCCATTAGTGCAGGGGAGTCAGACTCCAGTCCTAGAGGTTTTAGATGAGCCTCAGGTCCAAAACCCTGGAATGAAACGGCTTCATTTCCTCCTGGTGTGGATCAGTTCTCCAGAACCTTCATGACCTCATTATTCTGTCCAGGTGCAGCAGAGGCTCATCTAAAGGTTGCAGGGCAGTGGCCCCCCAGGTGGGGAGTTTGGCCCCTGTGTCTTAGTGCTTTGGTTCTGATCCAGTCCACTGCTTCATTCTGCTGGTCCCATTTCATCTTGTGATGAGGGGATCAGGTCTCTGGGTTGGTTCCCCTCCGGGGACCGGTTCCTTTTGGGTTTTGGTTCCCTGACAGGTTTTATTAAAGTAACTGGGTCAGAACTGGTTTCAGATCCATCCAGGTCCTGTTGGATCAGAACCTGTGACCGGGTTCAGGTGTGACCCGCAGGTTGGATTCTCAGCTCCACTTCAGAAGGGAAACATGTAGGGGTTAAAGGTCACAGTGTAGGGTAGACCTCCCCCCCAGATGTTCTGATACTTGGAACCATCTAACGGGCCTCCGGTTCTGGTTGTGATGCTGCGGTTCTGAGCGGGTTCTGGTGTCTGTGCAGACGACAGCATGTCGGCGACCAGCGTCTCCGACGTCAACGACCGTCTGTCTGCGCTGGAGCTGCGCGTCCAGCAGCAGGAAGACGAGCTGACGGTGATGAAGGCCGCGCTCGCCGACGTGCTGCGCCGCCTCGCCGCGTCTGAGGATTCTGGGGCCAACAGGAAGCAGCACGGAGCCAAAGGTAAGGCACTTCCACCTGTTGCCATGGATACACGCTGCAAGGCGTGGTCACCAGCTACGCTGCCTCCTGCAGGCGGCGCCGCCATGCGCGAAGCCTTCTCTCTGTCCTGCATCGCCAACGGCGGCACGCCCGGACGCAAGAGAGACTCCGCCTCCGTCACCAGGAAGGAGACGGTGTCTTCGGCTGCCAAGAGGTAAGAGCCCACCGGGTCAGCACTGGGCCCGGCAGAACCAGACCCTGGGGAGCTCCAGAACCGACCAGAGGGCAGTAGAAACTTTAGAACCAGAGCAGAACCAGAACAGAACCCATCAGAACCGAAGCTTGGCGCTCTCTCATGGTCCCGGTTCTGTTCACAGCGGCTCAGAGAAGAAGAAGGAGGCGAGCGGTCAGCGCTCCCACATGGAGGAGATCCAGGAGCATGAGGAAGCTCCGCCCCTAAAGGAGCCCTCACCCAATCACTCGTCCCCTGTCCCGTTCCACCCCCCCCAGAGGTCGGCCCCGCCCCCTGACGGCACCAAAGGCCACGCCCCTAAAAGGTTCCACTTCCTGATTTGTCGGCTATTTTCCTGCTGATGCTGCTCTGACCTCACCTACTAACCCCGACTCTGAGGGCTTTCTCTGCACCTGATTGGCTGAGGATATTCTTGATCAGCCAATCAGCTTTAAGAGTGGGAGGAACTTTGAAACTGCCTTTATGCATGAGCTGCAGCCTTATTTCCTTATTATTAGATACTTTAACCTGCTAACCAACTATAAACAGCTAACTGTAACCTGCTAACTACCTACAAACTGTAACTGATTAACAACTTACCAATTAACTGCCCTGTTAGCCAACCTGTGACCTACAAACTGCTAACCGACCTGTAGAATCCAGGTCACTAGGGTCTAACTAGCAAAGTGGGGTATTGTCTACAAGGTCTGTTTCCATAGCAACAAACTCCAGATATTGCTCTTTCTGATCTACTCAGGCTACCTTAACCCTTTCAGTCCGCCTTAAGGCTTTCAGACCACCTTAAGCATCTTCCTCCAGGCTCGTCTCTGATTCTTCTTCAAATGAGCTGAAGGTGTTTGAAATGAAACATTTCACTCCTCACCTTGATCCTGCCTTGCTTCTAACTCCTCCCCCTCTGGCTCCTCCCCTCTGGCTCCTCCCCCTCCAGGTTCTGAGTGCGTCTCCTGGTGCTTTGGGTGTTTGTGAGGCAGGAAGTCTCTCTGTTGTTTCTGAGTAAAAGCTTCTGACATTTGAACGTCAGAAGCTCCAATGAATAAAAAAGTGATGACAAACCTAAAGAAAGTTCAGTGATTCCTGCTGCTCAGTGTGTGTGTGTGTGTGTGTGTGTGTGCGTGCGTCTCCAGGGGTCCCAGTGTAAAGCGGTCTTCAGGAATGGAGCGATCCCAGAGCAGCAACTGGGATTCAGCAGAGAAGAACCGGAACAAGCTGGTGAAGGCAGCATCTACTTCCAAGCTGCTGGCCAAAGTGGTGAAGAACGCAGACAAGTACGACACACACACACCCTTGGGATTTAATAACCCAAGTCCCAAGCTCAGATTACTTGACAACCTGTGAGTGTCGGGTCCGATTAGGGAGGAGAGTAATGAATGTTTTCTGCTCTTTCAGGCACAAAGACCCGGTGGTCAGCCAAGGTAGGTTGTCCTTCCTCGCCAAACACACCACACCCATCATCATCATCATCATCACTGGCTACCAGCCAATAGGAATCCAGAAGCTCCAGATGTTTTCTGGCCTGTAGTCTGTCAGACGCCATGTTGTTGTTGTTGTTGAGTGACCATGTGACCATGTCTCTGTCTCAAACCAGCCAAAATGTCGACCCGAGAGAAAAACAGCCTCGCTGGTAAGTTCAGCTGAAGCCCGCTAGCTGGCTAGCAGAAAGTCTAACACTTCCTGTTTCTGAACCAATCACCTCCTTCTGTGTGCTTCCATTGTCTGGCTCACTCATCCACCTGCTGATGTCACTGTTTGGCCCTGCCTCTTCCTTGTTTACAAAATTAAAGGGCCCTGATTGGAGCCTGAACTTTTTCAAAGCTTCACAGCGAATCAGATTGGTTCCTTGTGTTCAAATCGGGCCAATCACAGCCTTCACTCACCTGCCTCCATCCTACTCCTCACCTGTAACCAAGGCTTACCTGCTTCTCACCTACTCTGGGTCTGGAGTTGGAGGCTTTCCTTCTGGGATTCTGTCAGCAGAACCTTCAGACTCCTGCTGGAGGTTCTGGTCTGACCGGTTCTGTTGCAGGAATGGCCCGTCTGACCCGGAACCTCGTTTCTGTTTGATGTTTCAGAGGGAAACTCTATCAAGATGTTCATGCGAGGTCGACCAATCACCATGTTCATCCCTTCAGACGTGGAGAACTACGACGACGTCCGGGCCGAGCTTCCTCCAGAACGACTCAAACTGGAATGGGTGTATCCTTCCAACCAGTTGGAGAACCAGTACAACCAGTTAGAGTAATAGAGCCCAGTAGAACCCCAGGCGGTCCAGTAGAACCTTGAGTGATCCAGTAGAACCCCAGGCGCTGTTCCGGTGCTCCTTGACCCTCTGCAGGTACGGGTACCGCGGTCGGGACTGCCGGGCCAACGTCTACCTGCTTCCCACTGGAGAGATCGTCTACTTCATCGCGTCCGTGGCGGTTCTGTTCAGCTACGAGGAACGGACCCAGAGGCATTACCTCGGACACACCGACTGCATCAAGTGGTGAGGATCGCTCGGCGTCGCTTCCTGCTCTGCCATTGGCTGCTGCTGTTGGTGATGTCATCGCTCTCTGTCTGCAGTCTGGCCATCCATCCGGACAAGATTCGGATCGCCACCGGACAGATCGCCGGAGTGGACAAAGACGGACGCGTGAGCAGAACCGGTTCTGTTCCCAGAATGGGAAGGTTCTGTTGGGGGAACCAGCAGATTTTAGTTGTCAACACAATAGCTTTATATATGCAGTAATGGCATAGTTACTTTGAAAAAGTCTCCTTAATTGGATTACTAATTACTCCTTTAAAAAGTAACTTAGATTACTGACTACTTGATTCAATAATCTAATTACATTTTTACCTACAAAAAGTAATTTACCTGTATTTTTTAGTGACTTACACAACTTTTTAGTTACTTTCAGCATCTGCTGACAACAATCTTCCTCCAATCAATGTCAAATTACACTGAGTTTTCCAATACTTGTGTAATCGCTATTTATTTCAAAAACATCAACAATGTGTCTCATTGTTGAACCATTAAACAACCTGGAACTGAAGAATAAATCTTTTAATGGTTACAACAGTCCAAAAAAACCTTTAGTAATTTTTGCGTGTTTTTCTTTGTTCCACTTTTGTCTGTAAAACTCTAGATAGGATTTTAGAGCCCCCTTTCAGCCCCCTCTGTGTTGCGGCCCTGTGCTCCTCCTGGCTCCACCAATCAGATGGTTGCACAGATTAGTGTCATTTATCTTAACATTAATGATTATAATGACGTTCAGTTGTGTAACTTTACGAACTCGTTCATTCGTTGCCGTTTTCACTTTATTGATCTGTTCATGTTAATCTCGATTAGGGCTGATATGATTCCTCGAATGATTCGAGTTCCTCCATTATTAAAATTCCTGGAGGAAAATGTCTCTGCCTCGAAGCTTCGTTAATTTATGTTTTATTATTTAGCACCGTGTTCCAGCAGGAACATTATTTGTGTTGCGCGGAGCTCTGACTTCCTCTGAGTTGTTGATGGAAGCTAAGTGTTAGCGGCATAACGTCCAATTTCAAGTTCGGCCCGTGGGGATTTTATTGATTGATGATAATTCTCAGGTTTTCATGGTTTTGGGGACCAATAAGCATCTTTAAAATGACTGGCGCGATGCCTGGAGTCCGGCAGCTTTTCTCCTCCAGAGCTGCTGGTTCAGAGCTGCAGGAGTTTTATAAAGGCAGCGGATCGACTGAACACGGCGGGCGGCTGAGTAGCTGATGGTTACAGTGTAAGTGTAGCTTTACGGACGAACAGCACAATAAATTTAATATCATCCCGTCTGAACAAACGGGAGGCAGAGCATCGTGGCGGTTCATGGCTGGTAGATGAGTTTCTGTGTGTGACGAATGAAGGTGTCAAATCCCGATGTTAACATGGACACAAAAGTTATAAATGCCTGGCCAAGGCACACCTGTCAAGTCTCCCGTTTTGGCAGGAAACTACCGTGTTTTTCCTCCTTTCCTCCAATTTTATTTAATTGTTTTATCATTTTTACGTAAATATCCCAAATTGCTCTCCCCCCTATCTTACTCATACCCTTACGTTCGTTCGCTCGGCTGCCCCCCACCGCCTCCTACACCAGGCAACATTTCCCGTATTCTCAAACCCAAAGCCTGACAGGTCTGGGTCAAGGTCAGAGGTCATCTATTAAACTGACTGAAGATGAATACATAAACTAAAAGCTGGATCATAGACATTTTTATAAGTGTATTAGTGAGCTTACATCTTTATTTTTAAATTGAACATAATTTCAGATCTTTTTATAACTTTTCTTCTGGTTAACTTAGAAAGTGAGCTGTTATTGTTACAGGTTAGTTTTATAAACTACAGAAAAGTAACTGTTGGGAAGCTCAAAAATGAAACATTTTACTAATATTGATATCTGATAGTAACATTGGTGTTATGCCACATTTACCAATATATTATTTATTTATTTTTTTTTCCGATTACTCGATTAATCATAAGAACAATCGATAGATTACTTGATTACTAACAGCCCTAGTCTCGATGTTTAAAAGTTTTCTGGAGCTCGATGTCGTTCACAGGTCATATAAATATTATTATATTAATACATATTTATATTACCTGGATATTAACAAAGACATTTGGACAGATCATCCGGGAAATGATGGACAGGGTCCGACTGAAACTTCCTGGATGTCAGTTAGATTCTGGGGTTTATTGTGTCTCTGCTTATTTCTAAATGAGCTTCACGTTCAAAAACAAGCCCAGAAAACCGAAACCGACTCATTAAATTTGCAAGTGACTTTAGAAAAAGCAAAATGATAATCGGACGTGATGACAGAAACATATCAAAGTCAAATGCAGGTTGCATCAAAATAAACAGTCATGAGTTTCTGAATCAAAACGTCCTGATAGCATGGCTGGCTTGTTAATGCTGGTTCTGATTGGCTGGTTGATTAATGCTGGTTCTGTTTGGCTGGTTCTGACAGCTGAGTAATTCTGCAGGACACAGGGAGGAGACAGGAGATTGATTATTATTTATTTTTTCATAAATTATCTCATGTTTGGACTCAGCGAAAGTTTTAATATGTGAAATCTGTGTTGTTGTTTATGTTAAACGCTGCGGCTTTAAGCAGAAACGGCGCTCTGTCTGTGAAATATTACCACCCTGACCTCTAAATGTTGAACCTGACTGGTTCTGATTGGTTCTGTGTGGTCCGTTTCAGGCGCTGCAGCCTCATGTCCGGGTCTGGGACAGCGTCAGCCTGTCCACCCTGCAGGTCATCGGTTTGGGAACCTTTGAACGCGGCGTCGGGTCTCTGGCGTTCTCCAAGGCGGTGAGTGTTCATCAGGAGGCGGCCTTGATGCACATTCTGGTTCTGTAGAACCTTCCTAACGGGTCTCCGTGTTTCAGGACTCGGGTCAGCACCTGAGTGTCATCGATGACTGCAATGACCACATGTTGACGATTTGGGACTGGCAGAAGAAGTCCAAGATCGCAGAGATCAAGGTGAGCTGGTTCTGACCAGGTTCTGCAACCGGTACCGGCTGGGGTGTTCTGGTACCTGTTTCTGATAGGTCTGGACCCGGTTCTAAGTGGTGCCCGTCGTCTCCTTACAGACGACCACCGACGTTGTTCTGGCCGTGGAGTTCCACCCGACCGACCCGAACACGATCGTTACCTGTGGGAAGTTCCACATCTTCTTCTGGGCCTGGAACGGGAACTCGCTGCTGCGCAAGCAGGGACTCTTTGGGGTGAGCAGAACCCAACAGAACCTTTTGGACCGCCCGCCTTATTACTGCCTGAAGGGATTCTGCATTCAGCTGCAGCTCATGATTCCAGTAGAACCAGTAAAGCCAGTAGAACCCTGAGTTACTGAAAATCATCCGACTGAGAGAAAAACCTTAAGTTTAGAGCCAGAAAAGAACTTTGTTTTAGAAACGGACCAGTTGCACCAAACTAGTTCTGGTTCCAGTGGCTAACTGGTTGATTCAGTAGGACAGAGCCTTGTACCCTTCGGCAGGTCACATGATCCTCTTCAACATTTCCTCTCCTGTGGTCAGAGTCACGACCGGCCCAAGTTCATCCAGTGCCTGACCTTCCGGAGCAACGGCGACATCGTGACCGGAGACTCGGCCGGACAGCTTCTGGTCTGGACCCGGAACTCTGCCGAGGCGCCCACGGGCAAGGCGCCGCAAGGTGAGAGGGGGACGTCATCAGACCTGAGCTTCACCTTGATGAGGTCCAAGTGTGCTCAAATACTCACTGCTGTGTGTTGGGGTGTGTGTGTGTGTGTGTGTGTGCAGCCTTCCAGATGAGGAACGACCTGCGGCCAATCGAAGCTCATGAGAAAGGAGTTTTCTGCATGTGCGACATGCGGAGCGGCTCGCTGCTGACCGGAGGAGGAAAAGACCGCAGGATTGTCCTGTGGGACCAACAGCTGCAGCTGGACCGCGACATCGAGGTCAACACACACACACACACCCCCACACACAGAGAGAGACAGACCCTAACCCTCCATGTGTTCTCAGGTCCCGGATCAGTACGGGAACATCCGGGCGCTGGCGGAGGGAAAGGGGGACGAGTTTCTGGTTGGGACGTCCAGGAACTTCGTCCTGAGAGGAACCTTCAACGATGGCTTCCAGGTGGAGGTCCAGGTGAGGTCATATGACGACATGACATCACAGAGGGGACCTGCGGTGTTCGGGGTTTCTCTCTCTCTCTGCGGTGCGTTCAGGGTCTTTCTGCGGTGCGTTCCGGGTCTCTCTCTCCGCGGTGCGTTCAGGGTCTCTCTCTCTCTGCGGTGCGTTCAGGGTCTCTCTCTCTGCGGTGCGTTCAAGGTCTTTGCGTTGCATTCAGGGTCTCTCTCGCTCTGCGGTGCGTTCAGGGTCTTAATGCGGTGCGTTCCGGGTCTCTCTCTCCGCGGTGCGTTCAGGGTCTCTCGCTCTGCGGTGCGTTCAGGGTCTCTCTCTCTGCGGTGCATTCAGGGTCTTTCTGCGGTGCGTTCAGAGTCTCTCTCGCTCTGCGGTGCGTTCCGGGTCTCTCTCTCTGCGGTGCATTCAGGGTCTTTCTGCGGTGCGTTCAGGGTCTCTCTCGCTCTGCGGTGCGTTCCGGGTCTCTCTCTCTGCGGTGCGTTCAGGCTCTTTCTGCGGTGCGTTCAGGCTCTTTTTGTGGTGCGTTCAGGGTCTTTCTGCGGTGCGTTCCGGGTCTTTCTGCGGTGCGTTCAGGGTCTCTCTCTCTCTCTCTATGGTGCGTTCAGGGACACACGGATGAGCTGTGGGGTCTGGCCACCCACCCCAGCAGGGAGCAGTTCCTGACCTGCGCTCAGGACCAGATGGTCTGTCTCTGGAACTCTCTGGATCACAGCCTGCAGTGGAGCCGCTCTCTGGAGGTTTGGGGGCGGGACTTGTGACTGGGGCCTGCTGATTGGTTGGAGGACTGACGGATGTGTTGCTCCTGCAGGAACACGGACACTGTGCAGAGTTCCATCCCAGTGGAGCCGTAGTTGTCATAGGAACGCACTCCGGAAGGTCGGCAATGTCATTGCTGCGTCTGATTGGTTCTGATTGGTTGCACCCGGCTCCCTCTCCTTCTGATTGGTCGCTCTGCTCTCTTACGTGTCTCCAGGTGGTTTGTTCTGGACGCCGAGAGCAAAGATCTGGTCGGGATCCACTCGGACGGCAACGAGCAGCTGTCGGTTCTGCGATTCTCAGTCGGTGGGTGGAGTCGGCTGTAACCGTGGCGATGTGAAGGGACTATGGTTCCCATCATGCCTCTCTTCCTCCGTCCTGCAGATGGCAGCATGCTGGCCGTGGGGTCTCATGATAACTTCATCTACCTGTACAGCGTGTGGGAGCAGGGCCGCAGGTACAGCCGCTACGGGAAATGCTCGGTGAGTTCCTATTGGTCGGCTCCCTGCCCTCTGATTGGCTAATGGGTCAGAGTGCAGAACCGCAACCACACTTGGTTCCGTCCAATCAGAACCCAGGTTTTCAGGACCAGAACTAGAAGTATGACCAGTACCAGGACCAAGACCAGAACCAGTTCACCATCACCATCATGTGTTGCAAATGTCCTGATTCCCCTGAATGTCTCCAGGGTCATTCCAGCTACATCACACACCTGGATTGGTCACCTGACAACAAGTTCATCATGTCCAACTCTGGGGACTACGAGATCCTCTACTGTGAGTACGCACACTGATACCGCAATGAAGTACTCCTGTAGTTCCTCTGTAGTTCTCCGGTAGTTCCTTTGTAGTACTCCAGTAGTACTCCCGTAGTACCGTGTATTTCCAGGGGACATCCAGAACGGCTGCCAGCTGATCCGGAACCGCTCTGAGTGCAAAGACGTCGACTGGGCCACCTACACCTGCGTGCTGGGATACCACGTGTTTGGTCAGTGCTCTGCTGGGGCCTGGTTGGTTCTGAAGGTTCTGGGGACTACGAGGTCCTCTACTGTGGAGGATCTCGTTCTGATGGAAGCTGCTGTGTTCCAGGCGTCTGGCCCGAAGGTTCTGATGGTACCGATATCAACGCTCTGGTGAGGTCCCACAACAGGAAGGTGATCGCGCTGGCGGACGACTTCTGCAAGGTTCACCTGTTCGCCTACCCCTGCTCCAGATTCAAGGTGGGTCGAGAACCAGGACCGGAACCGGCCAGCTCGTTCCGACGGACTAACCGCTGTCTCCGCAGGCGCCCAGCCACAAGTACAGCGCCCACAGCAGTCACGTGACCAACGTCAGCTTCCTGCACAGCGACAGCCACCTGATCTCCACGGGCGGGAAAGACACCAGCGTCATGCAGTGGCGACTCGTCAGGAAGCTGGTCGACGCCCCCAAGCCTGCCGCGCGCCGACCCAACACGGCCGGCGACCCGGCGGGAGACGCGGCCGCCGTAAACGCAGCCGGCGATGCGGCCGCCACGCAGCCTCTGGCTGGACCCGACCCGGCCGCCGCCGGGAACCCGGACCCATCTAGCCGGGTCGCCGCAGAAGGAACCCCGCCCCCCTCGGACAGCACGCTGAGCCTGAAGGACAGCCTGGAGACGAGCGACGACACGGCGACGCCGAGCGACGAGGGCCTGCCTCCTCTCACTCCGCCCTCCTAGAGGGGGCGGGGCCTCTTCCAGGTCAGGTGTCTCTGTTGCTGCTCCTGACGCCCTCAGGGTCGCTGACCGCCAAGCACCTGTTCGCGCCATACCGTTTCAGGACCGCTGTCAGAAATTTGACGGGAAACCCACAGAAACTGTCCGGACGTCTCCAGGCGTCAGCCATCTTCCCAGAAACGGTTCAGAATCTGATCCAGAACCTTCCAGGTCTCCTCTGATCCGCCACAGGAAGTCACCTGATTTGCTCACTTTTTGTCTGAAACGTCGACAAATATAGAAAGCCGCTGAGTTGGTAACACATGGGTGGGCGGGGCTAACAGTCTCACTGCAGAGGAAATGAGGACAGTGGTTGATTTTTAGACCTTTACAGAGAAAAATAAGATCGGCTTCACAAATATCAACCAATCTCTGATCTTTGAAATTTAAGAAATCTGCGCCAATAAATCGGTGCACCCTTAGTGATACATTTGATGTAGGATTCACATTAAACAACTCATAACCAAACATACATAATAAATAACGACAACAAAAAACAACTCAACAGTACAAATATCAGAAAACAAAAACAGAAATAAAGAGGGAAACAAAAACATTGCAGCAATCTGCACTGTTCTCTTCATTTCCTTTGTGGTGTTTCAGAAACGGCGACCATATTTCTTCAAATTTATTCCCTTTCCTCTGACAATGTAAGAGTCGCTCCAAAGCCACACATGATGTCATCTCCTTCACCCACATGTGGTTTGAAGGTTTGTCCATTTTTTGGACATAGAGATATTAATCCTGCAGGCGTCCAAAGTCAATCAATGTTAACTGTCTAGAGCTAAAAAGTTCTCTGGATAAATACTTAAAACACACATTTCAGCCTCAGCAGGTACATTCACTCCAACAATCTCTGAGTTCCAGAGTTGCTGTAATTTTGGAAACAATCATACACAGTGAAAAAGAGTAACACTTACTGCAGCTGTCTGGCATGTTAGCGATTTATGAGTTCTGTAAATTCTCATCAACCACTGGTATTCAAGGAGTTTCATCCTTGTTTTAATTGACTGCTTTTGGGCTTTTAGGCACGGTGCACCCTTGGTTATCACAGGATACCTGACACACCTGTGATGACCTCATCCAACATTTCAACCTTTTTCTGTCCCAAAAAGGGGCAACATGGCACCTGTTATCCTCCCGTCTGCCACCGGGGGCAGCAGGGAGCTGAAGGGAAGGAATTTGTCAAACAAGACGGTAATTTTTCCCAAATCAAATCAAGTTTTATTTTTATAGCACATTTCAGCAGCAAGGCATTTCAAAGTGCTTTACATCATATCAAAAACAGAAACATAATGCAACATAGAATCAACAGTAAAAACAATAAAAACAACAATAAAAACACGACATTTAGTCAAGTTCCATCAATAAATTTGTCTTTTAAATTATTTTGGCAAAGAAAAAGGTAAAGTTTGCAAATGTAAAGCTCATTATTTGTTTGCTCTCTTGTAGTGCAATGATGATGTTTGTACACGATGAAGCAGCAGCAGTGAGCTTCGCCTGAAAGCTTCGAGTCACCAAATAAAAGAAGAGGAACAATAACACTGATAATATTGCAGTAACTCCAACATCTTTTTTGTCTTTACCTTTTGTAAAATCTCAATGTACATGCAGCCAATGCTTTACCTGCATCTCTATGGTGCATAGAAACCCTTTTTGATTCTGAATGTGACTCAGAACAAACTAATAATACGTTAAGCATGTTTTATATTTTAATGTAACTTTGTACATCTTAAACAGTTTATGAAGGACGTCTTATTTTGTAAGTCTGGTAGTGATTTCACTTGGAAGTCTCTCTTTGACTTCAGTTTTTTATGTTGGATCACAAGGCATCTAACTAAACTACTTTCTTACATTTGTTTTAACTGTAAAGAATTTTTGCAGTCAATAATAAAGTCTTTTGGCGATAAATCATACACAGAAAGTCTTACGTTTTTATGATGTTTGTCTCTCCCTTAAATAATTCAACATAATTCTAGGAGGTTTCATTTGTTCAGCTCCATTCAGTTTGCTTATTTTCCACCAATTCACAACAAATGTCTCTCTTATGCAGTTCTGCCTGATTGTCATCTCCCTTCAGCGTTCAATCTGGATTTCTCCCATTGAACTCGATTTCTTTGTTTTTGAAACGTCGTTTGACCGTGGCAGCGGAAGAAGTGAACGAAGCCATTCAGTCGGTGTTGGTCATTCTTCCAGATATTGAGCACTTAAAAGTCAGTTTAAGACATTTTATTTTGTGAAGATGTAATGTCTTCAGAGATTAGGTGCTGTATCTGTGCAAACCACAACTTTTTTTAAATTATTGCCCAAATATTTTGTTTCATCAAACACCAATACCTTCTTCAACAAGGTTGTTGGAGATTTTCGAGATAATGTATATTTTCTGACAAATAGAAAAAATCCTTATTCCTGACATATAGAGAGTAAAGGACGTTGTCTCATGTAAAACACAATTAGTGTTTGCTAGCTGCCTGCTGCTTCCTCATTGTTGTTTTCAGGCTCGTGGCAAAATGGTATGAAAACATCCAGTTTCTTTAATGTCACTGTTATCCCACATTTTCTTCAGTTATTGATTATTGATGAGTGCCTTGACTATTTTGTGGATTATGCAGCTGAATTTTGGTTGTTCTCTTCTCCTTACTGTTGCCTTTACAAACTGAGATTATTTTTATAATTTTTTATTAACACTGTCCAAATTACGACTTTGGACACAAATGGGCAAATGTCAGAAACATTCTTCTAGAAAAGATGAATTGTTGAATTATGCAGGATGTTTCCCATATCAAATGTGAAGGAAGTTTTTAAATTGCAGATAATTATTGCTAATTACAGTGTTTGGAACCAATGAATCAATCAAGCACAAAAAAGATTGAAATCTATTTTGTCTCTTTTTTAAATTCTGGTAAGTATTTGTTCATTAAAATGAATGTATAAAGACCAGACGTATAAAGCAGACTCGTGATATTGCACCAGTGGAGACAGTCACTTTAATAGCAATAATTACAGATCTGAGTCACAAAAATAGCCGTCTAGATAATTACATAGCAGCAGGAACATTCATAGAAACATCTTTTACATCTGAAGTCTTGCAAAGCAACAATTTTACTTGATAAATATTTCTTTAGATAAATCGTCTTTGAAGGGTGTACAGATGAAACAGATTAATACAGTATATAGAAAATAAATGCATTTGTACTTGATTTCAAAGCAACATTTTCACTATTTAAGTAAATGTGAGACAAAAACTTAAAACTATTTTGCCTGATTTGACTCAGGCATTATTCACAATCAACAATAACACATTTTCTTTATATAAACTGTGTTCAGTTAAGAACATTTGCGCTGCTTTTAAGGAAAAATATACAAGAATCAAACTCGTTGATCCAAAGCTGCATCACAACTTCAAATTTAGCCTCCAGCTCCGATTCCTCCACCCATAACAAGCTTCTCCTTTTAAGGAAACTGCTTGACAGTTTGGGAAATATTTGTAAGATTAGTTAATCAGAAGGATGCTTTTTACTCATGAAGATGGTGCTAGTTGATGGTTAGCTTAGCCTAGCACAAAGAACTAGCCTTTCTAAAGATTAATGTGTTCAGTTGCACCTGTACAAACTCCAGACACGAAGGAGTTTCTTTATTCATGGATCACAAAAATAAAGGGTCAAACAAACTCTCCAACATGGAGAGCGCAACCCACATCTTCTTTAATTGAGATTAACATCAACTGTCAATAGTCTAAAAAGTCACAGAATACACCGAAAGTATACTTTTTATACTTGTATCTGGGGACTTTGCTTCCCTGGGGTTTAAATATAATGAAGTATATTTCTTTAGCCGCTGGTTTGTAGGTTTGCTGGTTTGGGATGGAGGTTTATCTTGATTTCACACCAAATGAGGAGGATAAGGGAAAAACAAAATCTCTGAAGCAATCTATCACAAATTACCATTAAAGCAGTTGTATGGATTTCATGCCACTAAAATATGTTTTCTGTCCTACTATCGTAACCATATGGAGTTTGCTAAACATTATGGGGGCTTCACTTAAAAATAGGGTCTTTACTCATATGAGACTAAGATGCTGATGTCCAAAGTAAAGTATGGCGGAGGATCTGTGATGCTGTGGGCCTATTTTTCTTCTGAAGTCCCTACAGAATAGATGGTATCATAAACTGTTTGACAAATCAGGTCATCCTGAATAATGTCTGATGGATTCTGCAAGTGGGTTTCCACTTTCAACAGGATAATGATTTAAAAGAAATGACCAAAACTAAACATATATTTCACAACATACAATTTTTCACAAACTAAATAAATGTAGTTATATTAGAGTGATTTTCTCTTTCTTAGTGGAAGGTTATGAAACCAGAATAAAATGTAAATTCATTGGAAGGGATTTTACACAATGTGGACAGTAACTGTGGAAGTTGCTGTATTTTTGGTATTCTGAAAATGTAACAAACAAATGGTAAACAGAAACATCTGATTTATTCCCCTTTACACAGCATCATCAGTAAATCAATTGAAGTTATGGTGGTAAGATTTGGGAAAACAAAAACTTTCTTTGAAGAGCAACACATTTATCTCTAGTTGCACCAACCAGCATCACATCATATATGAATGTTTAAACATCCATCCATTTTTAATATTCATTTAAAATATAATTATATTTTAAGTGGATAATATTTCCCAAATATCAAACATTAACTTGACAGGTGCATCTCAGTACATTAGAATATTACAGAAAAGTTAATTTTAGCAATTAAATTCAAACTTTGGACAAACTTACACTATTTTCTAAGACCAAAAACAAAATATTTAACACAATAATCTTATGTTACGGCCTAAAAATAAAGGGGAAGACACAAACCGCCTTCACATCCAAGGCTGTCACATCCAAGCATAGTAGTGTAAAGTTTAGTGGAAGGAAAATAGAGGATTAAAAAGAAGATGCAAAGTAGTACGGATGAGCACAATCTTTAAGGTTTGTGATTTTTTTTCTTTATTAACATTTTCAGGCATAGCATTATCCTGGACGAGTTCTCTCTGGGTATTTTAGACGCTAAGTGATCTAAATGGTTTCTGTAATTTACCTTCTGGAGACAGAGTGTGCATGCTTGCCTCTGTCTCTGCTAAGAGGAGACAGACGACGGATTAGTTGGAATAAATATCAAATTTAACAAAACTCTTGAAATATGTCGTTCTCTGTGCAATAAAAATTTGTAAAGGTTCCACTTTCTGAACTTAATTACTAAAATAAAGTACCTTAATGACGATAAACTGATTTACTGAGATGCATCTGATATTTAGCTTTTATGAGGACATCCGTCTGTCATCTGTGTTTCCCTACCCGCTCATGCGTGTCACAACAGTATTTGCCAGGAGGTGAAGACTAAGAGACGGACTATAAATTATCAGCGTTCACATTCAATAATGCAGCCTCTGTCGAGACCTAACAGTCATGTTCAGTTTACCAAGGCATCCTAAATTTAACACCAATAGCAAATATTCTAACCAGCTGTCTATTGTCTGCATTTCAAAGTTCTGCTCAGCCAGCATCTGAAATATGATGTTGGTTCGGGTTTTGATTCTCCAGTCATTACCTGTTAATAAGGGTAGAAAATAACAGTCCTGGTCCTGACCGGTCTCCTTAATGGCAACAATCCTCAGAGTTGCTGCCTGCGGCGGCAGACCCTCATTTAGGCACACTTCACCTTTCCTTTCATCTTACAGAGCTGATCACAGCGAGATCAGAAGGCGAAAGACTTCAACATCAGGAGTTTCCGTTTCCTTTCATGTAAGCTGCAGAACACTGAGGCTAAAACTCCTGTAATCTTGTTTCCTCTCAGGAGAGAAGCGTCTCAACAAATCAACTGGGATTCTGCAGCAGATATTATACAAGTTAGACGATCTGGCAGCTGAATAGAAGGTTTAATTGTTCAGCCAAGTGTGAATGAATAAAACACTATAAGTGGGAAGTGTCCATCCTTAAGCATCTGGACTTACTTTGATTTAAAGTCCAAACTGGCAGAACCTCTCACTTATAATCTACGACTTTTAGGGGTATTGAACAAGCTTTAAAGCTGCAAGCTGCAGGCTGAAAGCGTCTTCCAAAAAAGTGAACTGTGGTTTCTTGCTGATTTTTGCAATAAATTTGGGCTAACAATCGTCTGCAGAAACGGAGAAACAGTGTAAAAAAATATGGAAAGCTGCAGCTCTGTATTAATGCTAATTTAAAACTTAAAGCTGCAAAGATTTAACAGTCTTAAAGTCTTTAGGTGATTTGTTTTCACATTACAGTGACCAAAACCCTCTGAGTGTGTTTAATTCACTGTAGCTTTACTTTAGCCAAGCTCCCTTCATTTATTTTATATCCTCTCAAAAAAGAGATTTGTTCTATCGGGTTTTTTTTTCTGTAAATGTCCTAAGAATCAATACATCAGACCTAACAAAGCCAACTTTGTGCTGAGATGTTTCCAAATAAATCGGAAAGATGTATATAAAATATACTTTTTAATGGTTTGTTCATCGAAAGCTTTAGGCTCTAACCCTCTCAGAAGGGTTTATGTTTTTAAATGTAGACTTTTCATTCATCTACCCACTTGGTTTCATTAGTAGGGCACAAGAAAAAGAACAAGTGACCTCCGTTAGCAACAGACAACTCTTCCTGCTTGAGAGGAGACTCAGGCAAGTAGGAAACAAGGGTGTAGTCCAGGATATCATACAGGTTTTTTTTACATCTACACATCTGAATCTAAGTTTGAGTCACCGCTCTGCATCAGATAAATTCTGAATCATTTGTTTCTTTTGATTTAAGTTGCCGAAGGTAAAGAGTTTTGGGATTTCTACCAGACGCGGCATTTCTGCTCAGGGTTCATAGGGCTGCCTATCGGGCACTGGAAGGCTTCTGAGAAGGCCTCGAAGTTCTGGAGAGATCCGAGCACTCTGAGGACGAGAGGAACAAATACATGAAGAATGAAAAGACACATTAGATGGCTACAAAAAAGATTTTTCACCATACAAATTAGCTTGTAAATAAAACAATTTGCGATGTAAATTAGCCAATGATTGAGGACTTTGAGCTTTACTAAAGTATTCAGACTCTTGCAACCTCTGCTCAGTTTGTTACGTCACAACTTCAACATATTTCATTTAGATTTTATGTGCATAAAGTGGAAGAAAAAAACTTATTTTAAAATGTTTTGTAATAAAAAATCTGAAGTGTGTGGAGTGCATTTTTTTCATCCTACTGAATCAACATGTTGCAGATCACTAAAATGCTCACTTTTCTGAAAATGTACTTTTAAACCTTCCCACAGATTTTCAATGAGATATAAACGTGGGCTTTGACTAGGCCATTTTAACACATGAATATGCTTTCATCCAAACCTTTCCACTGGCTGGATGACACACCTCCTCCCCAGTCTCAAGTCTTTTGCAGCCTCTAACATTTTCCCATCCACTCTGACCAGTTTAACCACAGCTTAATGCTGCCATCACCATGTTTTACTGAGGAGATTGTGTTTTCAGATTGCAACAACTGTGACTTCTTATGAATCTCTTTAAATAATCATTATCTGTTTCGTCTCATTTGTAATCTGTATTAACTTTTACTTGCTGGATTTGTAATGTTGCGAATTACAACATTCTCAACATTACAGCGATTAATAAACTATTTCTAATCTCATCTAATCTAATCTAATGACTTTTTGAAGACGTTTGGTGACTGTTTGGTGAGCCCAAAATGTAGGTGTTGGTTCAGTCTTCTACCTCAAACAGCTTTTCACATTGTGGTAATTTAATTTTTGAGTTTTTAACTATCACTTCTTTATGAAGGTCAAGTTTGTGCAGTTTGCAACCACTAGTTATCCTGTTCACAGATTTTCTGCTCTGCAGTTGTTCCAAAGTTGTTACTGGACTCTTTGACTCCTTCTCTGATTATTGTTCTCCTCCCTTTCACAACGTTTCCATTTTCAGATGATGGACTGAAAAGATTTCTGTTAGATATTCAGAGCTAGAAGAATTACGACCTAAATCTGTTTTACACGTCTCTGAACTCCCTGATTCTGTTTGATCGCTCATTTTCTCTAACAAACCTCTGATTAATTCACAGAACAGCTAGTTGCACTGTACGTTGACTACTTTTGAAGTTTGAAAGTAAAATAAAACTAATTAAAGTGTGTTTTTGTAACATGACAAAGCATTAAAAAGTTCAAGCTGTATAAATAAATACCCAGTGTTTATGTTACCTGTACTCTAACGGACTGTGTGAGTCCGTCTTAATGGACTGGCTGGCGTACTCAGGCCGGTAGGCACCGCACCACACCTGGAAAAATAAAGCTGCATTAGCAGAGAGTTTTTTATGCAGACGTGTACAGTTCCTATTTCTTAAATAATTTTGAATATGTTAATTTTCAAACTTTACTCAAACTACACTTGTATATCCTATTATCCCAGACAGATCCGTTTCTGCTAGAGCTGGACAATATGGCTGAAAAACTTTCCACTATGTAAACATTTCATATCAGCCCATATTGATGATTATTGATTTGTTTTTTGTTTAAAATATCTGAAATACTGCCACACTGGTGGCATGACCTCCATGTTGTTTTATTATTTTTTAGCAGTTATGAGGCACAATAGTGGAACCTTAAACTGCTGCTGCGGCAGTTACTCAACAGGTTGTTGCTAGGTAACCAAAGAGTCAGCGAGTTGCTAGGTAACCAAAGAGTCAGTTAGTTGATTCCACCAACCTTGCTCAACCTTGAGCAGCTAAAGACTTTCTTTTGTCTAAATCTCCCAGAATGCTGTGCGGTTCCGGATCAGAGTTTAGCGAATGTAATATATTGATACCGATGACATGTCTGTAGCTATATATACTGTTATTGATTTATTGTCCAGCCCTAATTTCTGTTACATTCTTTGTTTTATCTCATGTTTTTTTGTCACTTACTTGGGCGAAGTTAAGAAAAAAAAGTTGTTTATGATCCATGTCTAGACCAGGCAGTCGAGGTTCTTCGCCTTCTGTTTCCACCCACTTTAGATAAGCCTGTAAACACAGACCTTCACTTAGGAAACCCATTGCAGGTCAGCAGGCGGCTAATTATGAGATACGTGGGGCTACTTGTTGAAGTTCAAGCAGTCACATGTGCTTTTTTAGGTGGCTGACATCTACCTTGTAGGCTTGACGAACCCCTCCATTGTCTGCAATGTTCTCCCCCAAAGTACTGATTCCACTAACCTGCAATCAGCCAGACAAACATAAACACCCTCTGGTGGTTACATAATGTGTGATATTACTGTCAAAACAGAAACACTCTGCCAAAAACAGGAGGCTTACATTTTGTCCACCTGCCAGGTTCCAGATGAAGTTGCCATATTGTTGCACCATGCACTGTGACTGCTCCTTAAAGTGGTCAGCAGAGTAGTTGCTCCACCAGTTCAGCATGTTACCATCTTTGTCAAAATTACGCCCTGAAAAGAAGACGTCAGTCATAGGTAAGCAAACGTGATGCATGTAAACATGAGAGGCAGCATTTAAATAAAATTGGAGCAACATTTTTTTTAATCATCAGTTTATCAGGGTTAGATCATTACTACTAAACTCACCGTTGTCGTCAAATCCATGAGTGATCTCATGTCCGATAACCATTCCTATTCCCCCAAAATTAAGAGCTTGATGCTGATGCTTACTGAAGAAAGGCGGCTGCAGGATTCCTGCTGGAAACACTGGACACACAGAAAAAAGCAAAGGATGAATGCTCAGTGAAAACTGACTGAGGGGTTTGAAAACCTCTTAGGTTTTTCCACATTTGGTTTTGTTGCAAACACAATCCTCAAGTATTTTTATGGAGCAACCTTTTCAGAACTACATGGAAATAAAGCTGCAGGTGTTTTTAGGACGGGTCTTTCCTCCAGTTTTGCATAACCAGAGCTCGTTCTTTTCAAAATACTGCATGATAAAATTGGATTGAGAGAATCCATATTAGGTTTTCTCAAAGATTCTCCATTGGATGTGCAGCTCTGGGAGAAATTAAGAGACCACTTAAAATGATCAGTTTCTCTGATTTTACTTTTTATAGCTATATGTTTGAGTAAAATGAACATTGTTCTTTTATTCTATGAACTATTGACAGCATGTCTCCGAAATTCCAAGCAAAAATTTTGTATTTATCTGAAGAAAATGAGAAATGGTCTAAAGAAGGAAAAGATGCAGAGCTTTCAAATCTCAAAAAATACAAAGAAAACAAGTTTATATTCATTTAGAAACAACAATATTAATGTTTTAACTCAGGAAGAGTTCAGAAATCAATATTTGGTGGAAAAACCAGGAGGTTTTCAATGGGGTTCAGTGCAGTGGGCTCTAAATTTTCTCCAGAGCTGTATATCTGGGCTTTGACTAGACCCTTCTAGCTCATGAATGTGCTTTGATTTAAACAGTTTCGGTGTAGCTCTGAGGGTTTGATAAGTTGTAAAGCTGGAATGCACACCTCCATCCAGCTTCTCATTTACTCTGACCAGTTTCCATGTCTCAGCTGAGGAACAGCATCCTCACAGCGTAATGCTGCCACTGCCATTCTAAGCAGGTTGTGTGCTTATGATGATCAGCGTTCAGAGCTCTGTGAGGAGCTCAACCTTTTTGACAATATTGTTTTGTAACTTAACCCTGCTTTAAAATACCCAACAAATGTCCCGTCTGCTGTGTTTCTTGCTCTGTTGCTTTTTATTCGCCAACGTTCATCAACAAACTTTGGAGGTGTTCCTAGAACAGTGTCCAGAATGGATGAGAGTAGTTTGGTGCTCTGGATTTTATTTAGGGGTAACTGAAACCATCCATGCTTTTCTTCCCTCTTCACAGTCCTGCATCACTTTGTGTTGGTTTGTCACATAAAATTCCCTCAAAATACTTAAAACTTTGCAGGTGAAATGCTGCAAAATGTGGAAAAGTTCACGATGTATGAATGTTGTTTCAAAGCGCAGTGGAAGCCTTGCATCTCCAGTGAAGTGGCCCCTGTTATCGCAGTGAACCGCTCACCTATCTGGTTTCTGTTTGGTGAGTAAAATGCATTCACCACAGCAGCACCAATGATCCACCTGAGGAGAGATGTGAAGAGAATTATTTTTTTAAAATGCATTTTGTACATTTTCTCTTGAAAATAAAGATGTTATTCTGTGAAACCATTAAAGAAAGCTGACCAAAACGACTCCTTTTAATGCTGACTATAAAAGCATCAGCAGCATATTCTTTCAACTGAGTGCATCCTTTTTTATTATACATGCAACAGAGAGGCCAAGGTTTGCATTGTCTGTATGCTTTGGATGTTCTCCAGCTAAATGCACTAAAGCATCGCAGTGACCATCAGCCCAACATTTTTGGGTTTTTGAGGAATCTGCCACTTACAGATCAGGATCCACCGGCTCTCTGAGCTTCTTCAGACTCTTCTGTGCTTCAGATTTAAGGTTCTCCAGGATGTTCTCGAAGTAGTGTTCCTCACTGTAGTTTAGCTAAAAAAAAGAAATCAGGGATAAATATTTCAGACAGAATAGACTGGAAATCAGCCTCAGGTTCTACTTACATGAGCGTACTCCTCATCTAACTTCTGGTTGCTTTCCTGCAGGATATGGTCTGGGTAGCCAATATGCTCCTTTATAGCCATTGCCTGCACAGATTCAAAGCAACTAGTGTGATTTTCTGAAGCATTTTAAAAAATTCACTCCATCTCTCTCCTCATTTCGTACCTTTTCTCTTGCTTTTTCTTTGGATGGTGCGTCCATCCAGCTCAGCTCCTCCAGGGTTTCTACATAAGCCGTCTGGATCTTACTGATGAGGTCACTGACCTGTGAAAACAAGAAATGAAAATATAAAACAGATTGCATTCATTGTTGCACATAGGAATACTAAATTCATTTAAAAGCATAGTTTAGTGTTTCCATAATGAGCTTAGTATAAATGGTTCATGCCTTAGTTTGATGAATACAATTTTAATGCCACACTTGCCCAGCAAACACTTGATTTTGACATTTAAAACTCTATTATGTTTTAATTTATTTATTTATTGGGTTATTAGTGGGATTTAAAAGATAATTTGTGAGAGTTCAGTATACTATATTTAATACGCAGCAGTTAGGCTGAATAATCAGGGAGAATTATAAAGTGCAAGCGGAGCAAAACTCAAAACTTTTCATAGAATATTTTGATCTTTATTTGTTTCAACTTCTTACTTTATTACTAAAACAAGTGATTAAGATAGTGAGACTTGCCAGAAAAAGCAAGGAGATGTAAAATTAAGACACAATTTCATTTATAATGCACTGTGCATGTAAATCTCAACATGATAAAAGCATTCACCAAAATAAAAACACTAAAAACGCAAGAGCCAGATTAAGCAGAGAGAGACACACATTCATCTTCCAAACATTCTCACTTTTTGGCAGCAGGCAGGCAGAGTATTTAAACAAATTTTGTTCAGTTCAGAAAATATAAAAAATTAAGCAAAAAATTTTATTTGTGTGAAGTTTGATTGGTTTAGGAGGAAAATCTGCCCATAAATGTTGAAGATTCTGACTGCTGCAGGTTAGATACTCACCAACTACAGATACTCCATACAACCCTTCTTCACTAAACACAAACTACTAGTCACACATATATAATTTAAATTCATTTTCATAAAACCAGAAGACAGGAAACAAATCAAGTCAGTTGGATGAATTAAACAGAAATTCATTTAACACTTTTAAATAAACTGGAAATGCAGGGGCTGCAGATAAAGTGTAAGCAATTTAATTCCTCTATTTTGTACATTTACTGAATCTCAAAGTCCAAAGTAAATACATTACACACCCAGTTCATTAAAAGGATTGAATACCTGCCCTTTTCACATTTCAGCATCTATGCACATGCATTTATTTTATGGATCTGGGCTCATCGTTCGCAAGGAGTGGACATAAAAATGGCCTCGATTCATCATTTGCACATAAAAAACGGACTTCACCCAAAGTTATGATCGTAGCATCAATAAATACTAAAAAGAAGAAACCCAATTTCACCAAATACTTAACTGGTAATTACTTCGGTGCCCTCCTTCATGATTTAGGACACAGATAATGAGACAATTAAAAAGGCTGTTTGTAATGCTGAGGACTAGATCATGTGTAAAAAGGAGGGAGTGGTCAGATTATGAAAGCAGCTCCAAGCATTATTTCTCACACACAGTCTTATTACAGTTGTGCTGATAAATGTGAGAATCTGGCTGTGAAGAATTGTCTTTAGTACATTTTTACTATTAATTTAATATTTTTATAAAATGATACAAAGGGAAAATGTTGTGCATGGTTTGTGTTTTCTTCCAAAAAGTGTAGAGTCAAAACATCGAGCTTTAAGGAACCCTTAAAACAAGTTAAATAAAGTTTTTAGTAATTATTTGACATAATTAACTCTTCTGCAATGAAATAACTCATTTGAAACTTATCCACGTTCCTGAAGAGCAAATGGATTGCAGCAAGTTAAAGTGAGACTCTCAGCCTTTCTCATGTCTCAGGAGTTTGGTTATCCTGAGCCATCTCATCTCTTTGTTACATTTTGTTCCACAGATGGCAACGTTTATTGGGGATTTCTCCTAGAATATTATTGAAATGTACTTAATCCAGATTGAATATGTCGCACTCATACAATCACTGCATTGTAAATTATTTAAAATCAAGCCGACTGAATCATTGCAGGCTTATTTTTTTACCTTTTGGGTTTATTTCAGGGCTTTAGCATTGACACAAACGGATGCAGCTGCAGATGGAAGCCTGACAGACTCACCATTCGCTTACTTTCTCCTGCAAACGTTTCACGCACGTACAGCGCTCCGACCGCGTTCTCCATGCTGCTCTGGACATAACGGACGCATTCTCTCCAGGAAGCATCCTCCACAGTGGTCCCGTATAGAGCCTGATCAAACATGCACACGGTCAGCTTACATTGGAGCAGGCTCGTGTTATCTGGCAGAGTGACGGTCGGCTGCTTGGACCTTTCTGTAACGGGCCCTGGCATCTTTGAAGCGGCGGCTCAGGCTATTAACTCTGTCAGTGATGAGCTGCCATGTGAGGTAGTTCTGCATAGTCCTGCAACATGAGCAAAAGATTTAACTGTGGTTGATTTGATGCAATGTTTCTTGATTATTTCCCCTTCAAGGTTTTTCTGTGGACTAACTGGATGCTGAATCTGGAGAGGACGTCGTTCATCTTTTCCAGGTAGGGAGAGCTGTACACCACAACCTCTTCATCCAGCTGGATATCAATGGAAACAGTCGACAGGACGCCTTTTATGAACCGTGTCCAGTTAAAACCCTGAAAAGAAAAAATGACCCACTGTTTACAACATTTTAACTCTTATTCGACAAAGAAATGATTATATATTCCTCTAGTGTTAGCCTTACAGTAAAACATTTTCTACCCTCATAGACAACCACAAGATATCCAGTTAATATTCCAGTCAAGAACTTCCTGTGTGAAGTGTGAATAAATTTTAGAAGTAGAGAGAAAATAAGAACTTTCGGCATTTTAAGTGGTGATTCTTCACTGTGCATGAAACCACAATTTTTACTTTTTTTTCATGTCAGACGTGTCCATACATTCTGTAGAGTTTAGTAAAGGTGATATTTAGTCTTTTAAACTGCTTGGTGCGTAATGCAAAGTACTTGAGCGGTACACCAGTTCTTCCTGTTGGAAAACACCCCCAAACATGATGCTGCCACTGCCGTACTTCCTAGTTGGGTTCATGTTCTCAGGAATGCAAGCTTCCCCCCTTTTCAACAAAACATAACGAGAGTCATTGTGGCCCAGCACTTGAACTTTAGTTTCACCAGCTTACAGAGCATGTCTCTAAATCTTAAGGTATTTGTTCCTGAGGACATTTTCAAGCTCCAAGCCAGCTTTTTATGTTGCTTTTGGAATAATGGCTTCTTCCTTTATGTCAGTACAGGATGTGTTTTGCTGTACAAAAAGCTTCAACCAGCATTTTTGTACAGCTTACTTTTGTTCGAAGGATGGCCCAGTCTCTTGGAGATACAAATTACTTTTCCTGATATTATGGATGATTTTCCCAAAATGCAAAAGCAGTGATATTACCTTGAAATGCATTTTAATTTTTCTAAATTATTTAAAGAGAGTATTTTCAATGTCTGAAAACCCCTGACTCCAAACTACTACACCACTACTCTGCCAATAGAAACTATTTTAGCAGTCCTCATTGACCTAAAACTTAAATAAATTGTGATCTGTGTCTTTTTTATAGTGTATGAAAAATGTCTGGCTTAGACTGATGAATGGACAGACATTAGACAGGCGCACCAAGCAGCAGACCAAAGACAAATGCGACTCACGTTAAAGCTATATGTGCTCTGCAGCTCCGCGAGCGTAATTTTGTTGTACAGAACTGTAACATCCTGGCGTTCCTCTGCTGGTGATGTTGCCTGTCCAGAAATGGGAGGAAAACTGTAAAAAATCTCTTTACAAAGAGCTTTACAAACATTTCTTTTGTTTTACAGTACAATACATACTTCAGCTTCCATAGAGCTTTATAAAATAGTGTCCTCTGCTTTGGGTTTTTCCATTTGGAGTCACATTGGACTGATTAACTTTCTGGCTTAACCTTACATCAGATTACCATTGTTCATGGTTGTATCTGCAAGTTTTTCACTAAAGGATGCTGAGGTAGTGTCACATGTACCACAGCCTGAAAAACTGTTTCCAAACAAAATAATAGTTGGAAGTTTCCTTTTTCAGAGACTCGATGTTAGTTTTCTTCTTCACTCACATTAGCGATGTCCGTCTCCAGCTTCAGGACCTGCATCATTTCCTCCCAGACTCTTTCGTCATCCTGAGTCAAGTTTTTGTCCTCTCGGGTTATTTTTGCAATAGACACCATGAAATGTAGATAGGCCTCTCGAACCTGTGACACAAACCTAGAAGTTATTGGTTTGTTTTTACGCTTCAGTATGAACTGCATGTTATTCACAAAAACCCAAACTTTTGTTTATTTTAAGTGTTTTTGGAAGATTTCAGCAAAGTGTCACCTTTTTGTAGTTCCCGTCATTAAAATAATAATCTCTAGATGGCATTCCAAGTCCTGGCTGATCGATCTAAAGAAAAACACAAGAACAAATCATATCTATTAAAGAATAGGACTAGGAGCTATGAAGATATATTTTTCAGTTTTCATAGTTCAAATTTTAAAGCTGCTGCTAAAGGAAAGGAGATGAATGTTTTTAATTTTTAGTGTATAAACCTTCCAAATGAAGAGCAAATTTAATGCATTATAATAGTACCAAACACATGTTTTTGGTTTTGGAAACATTCCTTGCATCCACCAGAAGCCAAACAATTATCCAGAATGAATAAAAGTGTTAATTTGCTTTATCAAACAACAGTGATTAAATTCATCTCATGCTGCTGTTTTACTGCAAATACTGTAAAACATGTGATTGTGTAGTTTGTTTTGCTCCACTGCTTTTTGACACCTCGCTCTATAAATATTCACTTTTTAAACTGTGACACAGCTCTGTTTTTCAAAATTAATGTTTTTCACTTGTCCAACCCATCATTTAAGATTTTTTTAATAAACAAATATCTATTATATAGACCAAATTTAGAGAAAAGAAAGAATTTGTGGATTTTGTTACGTCATTTTGTGCATATTTTACTTAAATCCCAAGAGTAGATGGTTCAACAAAACAACAGCTTCTTATAAAGTGCTTTGTTGTTCCTTTTGGTTTACATTGGATCAATTCCAAGAGGAAAAAAACCCAGCCTTAATAGTTGCTGTTAGTTGTTAATGCTGTAGCAAACTGTTGTCTTACATAAATGATGTGGCGCTGAGAGTCCCGGTCATCCGTCCACACATACAGGTCCAACACCACCTTCTTGTGGAAACGAGCCGTAAGCATCGCCAGCGTGTCCTCGAGGCTCCAGGCTTCCCCTGAAGTAAAAACCAAAATAAAAAGTTTCAAACCACGTGGGCAGCTGTGAGGAAATGATCATATTAAGGCGGCAGAAACCTAGCTGCCTCCGCTGTAAATTAAAGGGGCTTTCTGAGTAAATCCTTGTGCGTAGATGCAGCTATGCATGTCTAATTCTGTTTGAGCCACCATCCATGATTACATTTAATTAAAGTGGCAAGAGCCTGGAGCACGAGGATGAGCAGCACAGCCTATTTAAAGCCTGCTTCAGAGTCCTGATTGAGGACTTGCTCCTCTGCCCACGCACCACCCTCCAGAAACCCACACCTGACTGCTCAGGAAAAAAACATCCTCGACGGGCCTCTTGATCCCACCAACAAAGCATGTACTCAGCAGTCCGCTGGGCACAAATATAGCAAGCTGAGCTCTGACTGAATGCATGTATTTGAGGAGGGATGATGTGTGGATGTGCTGCACAGATACCAGCTGGTGTAGGAGACATCAGTCGGAGTGTTTAGGAGAGACATTTCTACCTGTTGTGGTGTTCCAGTCCTCTGACGCCACAGGCCAGTCTCCAATGCTGTCGATGAGCTTCAGGAGGGGCTGCGAGTCCCGCTGCTCTATGAGGCCTGCACAGGACAGCAGTCAAATGTTTCAGATCTGACAGGAAAAAGCTGAAAAAAACCTCGAGAAACATTTCATTCTGAGAAATGTCTTTATGTGCAGGCGCCAGTTTGGTCCCTTCAGCAGCACCAGACATGTTCACTAATGACAGGCAGAGTTCAGTGTTCACTTTTTGTTTTACTTTAAGCAGAAATGTCCCAATCAGGACGTTTTTTGCATGTGATTGGAGTTATGTAAAAGTAGGCATTTGCTGATACAAAGTCCACTAAAATCAATGCAAAACTGCCCCTGCCCTTTTCAGACTTTTTCTCTTTTTGCTGTTTCATGGTTTCAAACAAACTTTAACATCAGACACACATAGTATGCAAATACAGTATGCAGTAGAAATGCTGTATTTGAAAGGAATACTCTGATTAAAAATGTAAAACGAGAGTAAATGAGAGTAAAAACGTATACTCAATTACTGAGTAACCGATCAAAATGATTAATCATTTGATATTCAAAAATTACATCATCAGACCAACCAAAAAAATAATTTTAAGAAAGAAAATTAAAACAATGTATATAAATGACCAAAAAAAATAGCAAAATCAGGCAAAAGGACATATTTTTAAATCAGTTTCTTTCAATAAAAATCTAATGAACCTTTAACAAAAGCTGCAGGTGTGTGTCTGTGCCTGGTGATTTTTTTGTTAAAATATGTTTGTTCTTCATTCAGTGGGTAGAAAATCCAGAAATTTTACTCAAGTAAGAATAGAGATATGTCATAATAAAATTACTCAAGTAAAAGTAAAAAGTACAGCAAATATCTAAAAGTTATTTTTTATATAAAAAGTAAAGTAAATGTAAATAGTTCCTTCGAATAAGAACATTTTGAATTATAATTCTCCAATCAAAGCTGAATTTAACCGGCAGAATGTTGCTGATCTAAATAGCATCTTAACTCCTTTTAAAGAAAATCTTACTCTCATTCATGCAGGAGCTGTAAAGGATTTTAGCCTTCTTGATGGCGTCTCTGTCCTGCTCACTCTCTGTTTCAAGAACACCTGCAACAACAAAACAAACACTTCCTGCGTTATCAAAGCTCTCCGAATGCTCCGGCCCACACAGCACCAAAGGTTAAGCCCCGCTGACCTTTGAGGACAATCTCCAGCTTGTCCCTCAGAATGTCAAAGACGCTGTGGCGGGAACTCGTCTCCGGTATGACATGCCGTTCCAGCCAACCCCCACAGGCGTACTGGTAGAAATTATCGCAAGGCTTCACAGAGTCGTCGATGTTCTGCAAGAGCCGAGCAGCTGCACAGAGAGAAAAGCAAGAGTGGTAAAGAGAGACAGAAGTAAGGATTCACACGTGTCTCTGCATGTGGTTTTCACAGGGGATAAGAGATTACTTCATTTTCAAAATAAAATAGCGGTCAAGGTGAAGAGGGCGCTCATCTCACCTGCAGTGACACAGTCTGGAGTCGTGCACACATTGTTGAGGTTGGAGCAAAACATCTGGCCTGGGAAACAAACAGTGTCAGCAATTATGAAAGAGTGGAGCGGACACTTTGTTACACCCCAGCTGAGACAGAGAAGATGCTGTTGTGTAACAGCTGATGCTTGGAAGACTATCTCTGCAGCCGAGAACGCTCTCCCAGGCAGTGGCGTGCACAGACATTTTGAGGGACAGGTGCTGAAGTGCAAAAAGGCAGCTTGTCTTAATCTCACTGCCAATTTGCACACATGCACAAGAAAATATTTCAAGCGATCTTTCATTTTAAAAAACAGATTGTCTAAATAAAACAGATGAGAACAATTTGACAATTTGTTATTTTGACCATTTCTCATTTTCTGTAAAAAAAATGCTTAATTTTTTACTTGACATTTCAGAGACATGTTGTCAGTAGTTCATAGAATAAAAGAACAATGTTTGTTTTACTCAAACATTTACCTATAAAAATAAAATCAGAGAAATTGATCATTTTAAGTGGTCTCTTATTTTTTCCAGAGCTGTATCTATATAGTTAGACACCTATTTAAAAAACACCTACAAAGGGGTTCATGAACATGAAAGAAAAAAATAAACTCAAAACCAGGATGCATTTTAAGTGCATTTTACAAAATGTTTATCATTAATAAATCAGCAAAATCACTACAGATTAATTGATTGATCAGGTAAAATGTGGGGCACTGGTAACAGATTTTTAAATCCAGAAATGCTAACTTGTGCCACACACAATACACTGTAAAAATGTGTTTTTTTAAATTATTATTATTATTTCAAAAGGGCACTTTTTTTCTTCAGAGGGAAAAAGTGCAGGTGCTCTACCACCACCTAGTGTCCGGCATTGTATGTGCCTGCTTTCAGGAAATATGAAAACAAGTCTGTTCAAGGTTTAATTTCCATCATTAGACTCACCTTCACCTGTTGAACTCCTGGAAACACTCGGCCTATTTGATTGTTCTGAGGAGGGATAAAAGCAACATTATTCTCAGCATTGAATTGTTCAGATTTTCAACAGTTAAAGACAATATTTCTACATCAAACATCTACTGATGCCAGGATATTTATCATTGTTCTTTGGTTTAGAAACTAGTTTCAATCCGGTCTGTGATCATACTACCCTTTTCATGAAAACAAGACGTAAACTGCTTGATTATTACTTCTTCATCTGGACGTTTCCAGTGTGATCGTGACAGAGCTTTTACCTTTCACAGCTGATGTGTAGAGGACGACCAGCCCTGCCAAGGCACAGCTCACCAGCAGCAGCAGAACCGACAGACTGATTTCTGCAACAGTCCAGCGGCGCTTCACAGCTTTACTTGATTTCTCCATGATATCCATTTGGCTTTCCGATTTGCCCATATTCCTCCAAACTGCCGGCTCTGGCGGGAGAGACACCGTGAAAGTGTGGGATGATCCACGCACAGAGCTACCGCTATGCATGTGTTTGCATGTGTGTGTGAGTGTGTGCGTGTGTAGGCAGTGATCCATCGGTAAACTGTGCCAGCTGACCTGGAGCGAGTGAGCTTCAGCTGCACACAACTGAACACCTACAACAACTTCAAGAGTTCATCCTGTTGCACAAACACAGACTGATGCTCCTTTCTGGAGAGATCCAGATTATTTCTGCCTCACTCATCGCTGGTTTTGAGCCTGATGAATGCACAATGAGTGGAGGCTGTAAAAGTTTCAGCTCTCCTCATTTCTGTCAAACTTTGTAAAAGCATCAGAGAGAATCGAAACATGCCCATCGCGTGTCTGTATCAAATCCTACCTGGTAGGAGTAGCTGAAAATTTATGTAATAAAACTATTTAAAAGAGAAAGTGACATAAGCTGCATTAAAATCCGGTTTAGCAAAACAAATGGATGTGACACAACAACTCAAAAGCAAGTAGACATGATTATGAAACTGAACCTCCACACGTACGTACACTTATTATGTTAAGTGTGTAATTGTTTTTGTAACAAATGCTTTTTTTATGGACCCAAGGAGGAGTAGCCATTGTTATAGTACTGGCTAATGGGCACTGTTCCCTCTAAACTGCGCGCCTGCGCAATTGCGCACTGCTTGCACATTGTCTGCGCACAATAAAATCTATGCAGCGCATAAAATAAAACCCAGCGTAAACTACACATTGAGCTCAGTCATCAGTTTCGACCAATGACGAATAACAATCTAACTCAGTGAGTCACAGGTGTCCAGCCAATGATACGATACGGTTCACTTACGCTA
>CAEFZY010033382.1:0-28414 GCA_903066815.1 Brachyrhaphis roseni | reverse complement strand
CTATCTATCTATCTATCTATCTATCTATCTATCTATCTATCTATCTATCTATCTATCTATCTATCTATCTATCTATCGCATGTTTTATGCAGCTACAGTGTGAATGCAGCACTTTAGAGCATCGCAAACGATTCGTAAACGTAAAAACCAACCGGGCCGTCAGTCTCTTAAAGCCCCCGCCCCGCCGGTCTGTTGACGGGAACTCCCCCCTAAGTTCCCCAGTTCTCCTCTCACTGCTCATTCTCTCCATGAGCTGTCACACACACATACACACACACCCACCGACGCGTACACACACGGAGCTCCTGTGTGTTGGAGCAAGCCTCCGCTCCGTCTAGTCTCTCGGCTGCCGAGCCGCAGCTGGTTTGGTTCTGCGGGCAGCGCGGAGCCTCGTCGTGACAAGAGTTTTGGGTTGAATCGGCTGAAGGAGGAGTGAGCCGCGGAGAAGGAAGGTAAGACGATGGTGTCAGAGTGAGTGCTTCCTCTGCTCTCTGTTTAAGGAAACTTGCTTGCTTGTCTCGCTGTGTTGTGCCCTGTAGGAACATCAGTTAGGTTTTATGTGTGAAATTTCCAGGATGAATTGGGCGGTTTTTTTGGGGTTTTTTTGTTGACACATTTGGGTCCTCGCGCGCTGAGCGGTACGTGCACATATCGCGGGCGCTCGTGCCCTCTCACATCAGTGGGGAACCTCCAGTTGTGTGAAAGGAAGTTGAGATATCTTACGCCAAGACTCCTGTAGTGAGGCACCTGAAGGGCTCTCACAGCAAGTGGTGTAGTTCTAGTCAATGTGCTCAAAGCTTAAGAGGGAAACTAACTTAATTTTGGAAAGGCAAATCAGCTTAGATGCAGTTTTTGCATTATTTCTTTTCAGTAGATGTCCAGAAAATCGGTTGTCAGTGAGCATGGGTCAGTTAACTGTATTAATCACTAAGTTAAAAAACAAAACAAACATATTTGTGGTTTTATAACCACAGATATTCTATCATTCTACTTCCTGCAGTTTAAAGTCTTTTTCATGCATTGCCAGAGACAGTGTTGGTATGAAGTGGAGTTTTTTTTCCATTGGGTAATAGGGTTAACGCTACTTCACTTCTCCCTGCACACTGCTGATCAGCTGGCTGACACAAACCTACTACAGTTATACATGAAAGTAGGCTTGTGCTGGTATGAGATTATCATGGTGTGATAACTTTGAGGAAAATAATTCACATCTCAGTGCAATCTCCTTTTTCTCAAAAACGCCCTAAGAAGTTAGAATTTCAATCAGAAAAGTTGACTCTGCGCATATAAAAAACTGATGAATGTGGCCAACATTAACTATTTGTTTGCACTTCTGATGGTTTATCTCTTTAAACCAGACACGCTTAGTGCAGTAAACGTGTTGCCATTGTTTTAAATGAGAAATGTAAGAGAAATATGCTATTGTCAGGTTGCATTGCTAACAACAGTTAGCCATCACAGCAGTTAACAAATCCCAGTTTCCTGACTTGCGTTTACAATGCTCCCCTCTCAGGTGTGAAGCCATTCCCAGCTGCAAACTCTAATTTTGGAGAATATTATTAATATTTTATCCCTTTTTTTTTGTTCTTTTTTCCCCCACACAGGTGTAACTAGGTGGCTATGTTGTTGGATAGCTAGCCTGCAACCGTACGCTTAACAGACAGGCCACTTAGTGGGAATATCAAACTGTAATGTGTTAATTTAGTATTTCGGTTGTTTATTTAGAAGTCAGGATAGATTTCAAAAGCTCCATGGTTGCATTAATAAATACATTTTTAAATTTTGCAGCAGTCTTTGAGCTGAACGGATATGAAAAAAGCTTTACCAGAGACTGGTAGGTTGTTAGATATAAAAAACAGGGTAGGCAAGAATAAGCTTTGCTTCGGCCTATTCCTTTTTCGGTAAACTGTGGGTTTGTTTATTGTTATTTTGTTATTTCCTGTGTTTGATGTGGACAATTTACCAAAATAAAGTAATTGATTGATTGAAATATAAATTTTCAAAAACCAAGCAGAAATCAGAAAATTGTCTGTTTTGAATAATGCTGCTTGCAGTGCTGTAATGCAACTCATTTGTGTCCTTCACCCCTCCTATAAGGTGAGCGTTTGTGTATGTGCACACACATTCACAGGTGTAAGTGCGCCTGCTGTTTGGCGATATCCTGTCAGGTCCCAGAAGGTGGGGGTCAGTCATAGGGTCTCGCCTCTGGAATTCTCCTAGAATAGATGTGACACACACACTCACACACACACTGACAGAGACCTGCAGTCCTTTTTCAAACTTTGATTCCATTCCCTCCACGTCCACCCATTTTAGCAATCTGGCTAATTTTTATGTCATTCTGGACCAATCTTATCTATTCATCAGTGCTGATTCAAAAACTAAATGGCTTAAGCAGAAAAGCCTGTTTTTCATTATGTGACCAATTGTTAAATAGTTTTTTTCAGCCTTTTTATTGTCAGGGAATTCTATTATGTTCACATTCTACAACGTGCGTCCAACCACCACTCTTGACAAGGCAATTCAGTATTAACAAATATTTGTTGTGTGGACTCTGTTCTTGTTAAAGGGAAACGGATCAGAAGACAGAGACAATTCACCTGTGCTTTATTGTTACTCCCCGGCAGGTCCAGTGTATTTTGTCAAGATGATAGATGCTTGAATAAGTGTGTGTTTTTGTGTGTCAGCGACTGAAAGAGAAGGAATTAGAAGAACTCGCCTGCTGAAACTTGAGCCTATTTGGACACACTGACTTTTGCAGGGCCACAAAGAGAGTTCTTCATGTACTTTGAGGAATCTGGAAGCTTCCATGTGGATGTGCAAATCTGTGTGTCACATTAGACATCTTCTTTCATCTGACATGGATACCCACAGATATTCTTGTGATTGCTTTTGCCTTATTGTTGACATGATGCATAGTTAAGTTAGTGACTGTCTTCCTGAAAGACCCCACAGGTTGTTGTTTCTTGCAGGAAATACCCTTGCAGTGGTTGTGGAACAAAGCGTCATGTGAAATATATATAAAAAAAAGCAACAAAAAAAAAACAAGCAGGGTTATAACAGGAGTAAATGTATGGTTTGTGTATATAAATAAAACATTAGATGTAATGTCTGTCTCTGTTTTAGTGGTGTTATTCCTGAATAAAAACAGGAAGCAACAGAGTAATTGCTATGACATATCATTGTCTTAACAGCCCTTTGTTTGGATTTCACCAAGGAAACCAAAAAAATAGCATTTGTTATTGCAATGGCAAAAATAGAAAAAGGAAAAAAAAAACATGTTTAAGTCCAACACTTAGCTTTTTTAAATCCTTCTTACCCTGGCTTCTAGGGGTTTAAAGTTTGATTTACAAGCATATTAGCAAAGTACAAAAGCGTAAGTTAATTTAATTTTTGTGTGACAACAAATGTTCTCATAAAAATAACACATCAAAACAACTATTTCAAGTCTACTCCCAAGACTTGCATCTTAAGAAATACCAAATCCTTGAGGCATTTTGTTAGCAAACCCAGCCCAACATGGTAATTTAGTTATTGCAGTACCTATTTCGGCCTGGTGAGGCAGTAGTTTACTGGAAGTACCAATTATGATTAAGAACATGAAGTTCCATCCTTCTATGTAATACATTGGGATGTAGAGATGAACCGTCGTTTTCCTGCTATGGGGCCAATTTACGATCTCTGTTTTTATTAAGCTTTGACCTGCTGACACCAGTACAGCCTTATTGCTCTATGTACAGTCAGCAAGTACAGAGGACAGAGGGTACTTGTTGACCCTCTGCTATGATGTTTGCTTCCACTTAGAATTTGCTGCAAGTAACCTTACTGCTATTCATGACTAAATCCTTGATTTTTAGTTAAGTAAGCAAGTAAACAAGACGCAAAACAAATTTATTAAAAGGCACAAATCCTGACCTGCAAATACATGTGCCTGTTGGCGTGATGTACACGGTTGTGAAAGTGTTGCTTTGTATAGATTTCTTTTGCTTTATTTTTTATTTTTTTGCCACACTCAATGTTTCAGATCTTCAAACATGTTTAATTATCAGACAAAAATAATGATTTACGCTGACCTAGTGTAAAAATGTCATTGCTTCCTAAGGTGGTTGGGCCATTCTTAAGGGGCAACAAATGCCATCAGGCTTCTGTAATAAAAGACAAAGGAAATGTGTTAATTCAGCCACAGTGGAAAGTTTATGAGGATCTCCAACTTGTTTAAGGTCACCCCAAGCATCTTAATTGGATTAAAGAAAGGAATTTGACTGGGCCACTGTCCTTCAGATTATTGTCCTGCTGTATCACTCAAGTTCATACCTAGGTAATGTAATGAAGTAATGGTTGGGAAATTCTCCCTGAGGATTTCTTGGTAAAGACCAGAATTCATGGTTTCTATTAATTACAGGACTTTGTCAGGGTCCTGAAGCAGCAAAATCTCCCATTGACCATCACACTGTTATTTTTGGCTTTTTTTTAGTTTATCTCTTGTGTTAGTTCATCTTTGCTCATTGTTTGTGCTTAACTTTTTTTTTTCCTTAAGATTAGGGTTTCTTTCTATTCTATTTTATATCAGGTTCAATTTTTTTTCTCCTTTTCTTTCTCTTTGCTTTCTTGATTTGTCACCTTACCCTTAGCCTGCTATTCTGCTCCTCTTTCCAGCTGTTTCTCATTTACCAATTTACCTCTGGATGCTCCCTTTCCCAGCAGCATCCACTCACCAGTAATTAGCTCTTCTGGTTGCTTTGTCACTTCCACCACTTCACCATTAAAGCTCTTCAGATTCCATTAATCCTCACTTTTTCCTCCATTTATTCCTCCACTCCTCTCTTGTGTCCTCCAGAAGTTTTTTGCATGTCCCGTTTCCAGGTTGTGTTGTCAGCTTTGTACTTTTTTCCCCTTCATTAGATATGCGTTCCACTACCATCCCCTGTTGCTTTCTGCACTTTTGTGCAACATCATCATTTGAACCCTGCATTTTCTTTGATGACCTGAAACATTTCTGTGTGACAAGCAGAAAAAGAACAGAAGAATTTCAGAAGGGACAAATACTTTTGCATAGCGCTGTTTAGGGTTTATTTATTATGAATTAGGAGCTAAACTTTTACACGCTGACTTAAAGAAGGGACCTTTAAAGACCTTGAATAGTGGATAACATCTATCTGTGGTGTTTTCAGACCATTTTATCAGTTCGAATGCACGTGTGTGTACACACACATGGTGATGACAGTGGTAATTTGAATGTGCGAGAAAGTGAGAAATCTGTTTTGCTTCCCATCTCCGGAATCCATGCTTTGCTGAAGTGCAACGTGATGTCAATCTACCTCAGGGTGTGAAATCTTACACTGTGTGGTGACTTATCCAAGAGCCACAACCCAGAGGAGAAAAAGTATGTACACTTTTAATTGTATGCACTTTGAATGTACTCCTTCCTTAATTGATCGGTGGCAGATCTGGCTTTATATTTATTGAGGATTTCTGTTTTTTATCTGCTTTGTTTGACTTACAAGAACTGCTCCGGTGAAATACATTATTTTATTTTAGTCTTCTTCTTGCTTCTCTGCATGACAAGATTGTCTGTGGGTGGATTTGTGGGTGGCTGGGCATCAGAGTGGGACTCCATTACAGAGCTGTATAAATCTGAGCCATGGTTTCTTTGCATTTCCTCAAGCATGTGCGTCTTTTCACACGTGCTTGTGACTCCAAGCTCTTAGTTTGTCAGTGCTTGTGTGTGTGTGTGTGTGTGTGTGTGTATGCGTGTTTGTGTCTGAAGCCATCCATTCATAGCTGATTTTAAGTTGGGTTTCGTCTTTTTCAAGCATAGGTGGAAAGGGGCAGTATGAATGCCTCTGGCAAATATTTGATTGGAAGCTCTGGCAGTAACTACTATGGCTTTGGTGGTTCTCTACAGATTGATGGAGAATGGAGGATGGATCTGGAGTCACAAATTGCACACTAACATCTTGTTCGAAAATAGATACCTATTCCCTGAGGTATGTATCAAAATTTGCAACAATTCATGCCAGAAATGGAAGATTCACCATAACGTAGCAAGACCAGATTTTAACCGACTTTTCAGTACAACTAAGAATTATTTTTTTATTGTTGTTTTCACAAGAAGAGAAAATTAATCTCAAAATAGGTTTTGAATCATCTGTAGTTAGTGTAGAATAATTCAGCCCAGGTTTGGGAAATCTATGCATAGCGGTGTTCAAGCTTATCTCAAGCTAGTTGTGTCCCAGTGGCAAAACCCCCCTGAAAGAACTAAAAAGGCCATTTTTCACAAATAGAATAAAGGTTTTATAAATCTCAAACGGCATTTTAAAGAATGTGTTTTGATCAGTCCAAGTATTTCGGATTTTAATAGAATGATATAATGCAGACCAGATTCATTCTAAACGGTAAAGTAGCACTGATAGAAAGCCTGGAAGCACATGCTAACATTAGCAGTTTTTGCAGCTAACGAGTCGCATGTCACCATTTACTCACAGAGCTTAGAAACTATTTGAATCTTGTCTGTCACTTTTCTGATATTTTTTTTTCTAACAAGTATTGAAAATGCTGTCACATGAGCAGCATTTATGTGGCCCCAGCAACTAGAAAGTGGTTTGGGGTATTTGTATAAACAAATTTTACACAAATACCCCTCAAAGCGGTTGTGAAACTTGACTCTGTTACTCCAGTTCTTTCAGGAGGAATGGGACAAATCTCCAGCAAACTATTGTTCAAGTTATACTGTAGAAAGGGACTTGTATTGCATAATATTGAAACTATGCAGTAAATAAAATCATAAAACAATATATCTCACTCATTATTCTGCAATTTAGCAGACAGAAATATTTTTCTCCAGCTCTAAAAGGTGCAAAACAGAAAAACTTAAGTCTGAATTAATGTCAGACAGTGAGAAAAACCAGGTATGTCTTTTGATGCAATGTGCTAATACCTCAATTCCAGTGTATGTCAGATTTAAATGGGAAAACAAAGCTCATGGTGAAGTTCAGGAACATGATTAAAAATAAATGAAAATAAAGCTTGTTTAAAGAAAAAAAAAAAAAGACCCTGAGCACCTGGAAAAATACTGCAAAGGGCACTTTAGAAGATTAAAGGAGAGTCTGTACACTTGGAAGTAAATAACAAAGGAATGAGATATTTTTATAGTAATGTACATTTATTAGTTGCGGTTGTTTAATGAACTTGTAAAAGCTTCTTCTACACAGACGTGTGACATAATAGGAGAGGGGCCAATAAAAGAACGTATGTAACAGGAAAGCAACAGAGGTGGAAACTCTTTTGAACTGACATGGACACGTATCATTTTAAAACTGGAAACCCCCTCACATTTAAACGACTGCTGTCTGAGCTAAAAGAGTGAAAATGCAACATTTTAGGCACATTTCATCTTCTGATTACCTAAAATTTGCATAATTATTCTCAAATTATGTGTTATCACCCTGTTGTATGTCTGAACGTGGGCGTATTTGTTGATGGGTGTGGCGTCTCTCTTATCCTACTAGCATGAAAAGTCAGAGCAAATCGTGGGCTGATGAAGTTTCTCATATGTTTTGCTTTCCAATCGATTTAATGTGTGATTAATACTCTCTGCACCCGCATGTGGTTGCCTATTTTAATTGGAATAACACACACACACACCCATGTTCACCCCTATGTGCAACATGCACACTCATGGACACACCAAATTGTGTTACTCATCACTGCAGCACAAGGCGCTATTGTATTTAGCACTTTTCTGCCTTTTTAGTCACATAGCCATTCACATTTTCCAGCAGCATATGCTCAGTGTATGTGTGTCCGTGGGTGGTCTACTCATATTCCATGTAATGCTGCCCACTGCTAAAAATGAAGACATGACAGGGAAAGTGTGTGTGATATAGAGAAGTTGGTGTGTGTTTGTTGGAGGGTTGGGGTACATGGAGCTTTGTCTCAATAAGTCAAGGCTACAAACTCTACAGGTTCTGTTTTTGTTGAACGTACTTAGAAATCTTCTTTATAAATCTGACAAAAAAAACCCCAAAAAACTTTCCTATCCCGAATCCTTCACAGAGTCTGTGATGTTTTTAGGATTTCTTTAAAATTTTTAAAGAGCAATTCAGGGAAAATGAAGGAGAAGTTCAGATCAGACAAGAATAAAAGGACTACCTCAAAGCTAGCTGGCATAAATCAGGCTGCTGTCGCTAGGGAATATAATAAAAGATTCAAATAAATATTCTTTCTTTAAGAGGAAAAAAATATTTTTTACTTTGTTTTCCACTCACGCCTACAGTAGATGCAGTTATAAATCACTGCTTTAGCAAGGTGAAACATTTTTAATTAATTTGATTTGTTTTCAGTTGCATTTTATGCTCTGTTATTGCTAAATTCTTAGCATCTTCTCATTCATTTACTTTTTGCACACAGTTGATTTCTGAGTTTGCTACTCATAGATGTACAGATAAGACAAGGGAGCACTTAATTTGTGGAGTCATTGTGGAAAAAGAAGTAGCAGAAATAGCCATCTATGCCAAATTTGATATATACGCATGTTGACATAAATCTGCACCTATGGAAATTCATTTTAATAATTTTCTGACACTCTACAATATGATCTAAAACTATAGTCACAAACTATAAAACCCATAAATTAGCTTATTTTTGCATCACATAGCTGGTGTCCATGGTAATCCAGGCCAAACCAGCAACAACAGAAACTGGATAAGATCCAAATTTTTGTCAAAATAAAGTCCAAACTAAGTTTTGAAATCGAAAGCAACAGTGTTTGCTGCTGAACCCATCCCACAATAGGGTGATTCATACATTAGTGAGTGGGAGGTGGACTGTGCCCAGTGGCCTCTCCTCTCCACCTTTAACCACTCGGAGATCCACCCTGGGAAAAGAAAAGAAAAAAAAAAAACGAAACTAGGAGAAAGTAAAAGGAGGAGGAAGATTGTTGAGAGAGGAATGAGAATCTTTGATTCACAAAAATCCCAACATCCCCCTCGCTGCTCATTGACTGGTTCCTTTGTGGCTGCGGTGAAGCATGCTGATTGGCTGCTTGGGTCTGAATGTCAATGCTTCTCAACTGCGGACTCTGGAATTTGTGTGTGTGTGTGTGTTGTTTGTGTGTGATGAGTTAATGGCTATCTATTGAGTGCTTGATTGTGTCCCCGCTGTCAACACTGGCCCTCTTTGTTCAGACTTTCACAAATACCCACATGTACACATGCATCTGAAAAAGAACAAGGCATTCCTCCGACGGCAGGGAACTTGCCATGACAGAAAAAAAAAGAGAGAAAAGGGAGAAAGAAATACCACCACCTTCAGGGACTCTATGATTCCTCCTGGTCCTGGTTTCAGACATGAATCAGTCTGAGGCTAAAAATGTTATATTGCTACATTTTATGATAATTTTACTCCATCTGCTCTTTTCATCATTTCTTTCTTCTGTGGCTGTGGACCCAGATGAACCCGGTCCCGCATAAAAATGAGTTAAATTGAATTTGCAAGAGTATAGGAGTTAAGAGTGCGGCTGTGGTTCTGGTTCTGCAGGGAGCCCTCAGTTTCTGCAAGTCAGGACTCGGCTTTGATTAAATGTCTGGAAAGCAGATGTATGGCATCTTGACAACCTAAGTGATGCCACAGCACAGTTGTTGCTACCATCAAAAGTAATGGTACCTTGTAAAAATCTTTTACATTAAAGCAAAGCACCATGTATTTAATTGGAATTGCAGATGGTAGTCCAATGAATTACTCGATCATTGCTCTATCAGAACCCTTTCGCAATCCAGCTGTGTAATTTAAAATGCAGTATAAAGGTAAGCTACGAAGTTTTGCAACCTTTATTCATGCCTTAGATCCCAACATCCCAAGCTTCAAATATGGTGGTGGTAGCATCATGCTGTAGAGATGCCTCTTTTCGGGGCTGGTCGAAACTGATGGATTGAGCTAAATGTTGGCCCAGCCTGAAATAAAACATGCTAGAGTCTGCAAAAGACTTGGGACTGACGCAGGGTTTCACTTCCCATCAGAACAACAACTTCAACCAGAGCTACAGTGGAATGGTATGGAAAAACGTCCAGACCTTGAAAAGTGATTGATTGATTGTAGACAGAAACCCTCAATCCAATTTGGTTGAGCTTGAGGTAAAAATGATATTGTTCAAGCTGACATCCTCGAAGAGACTTGCAACAGTACCTGCAGGATAGGTTTCAGATTTTTGTTGAAGTAAAAATACAAAGAACATCAACTTTCTTTCTTCACATTTATGTGCTAATTTGTGTGTGAAAAATGATCAGTGAGTATAATAAGTACTCAGGAAGACACTTTAAGAGCTTGGAGTGGACCTCAATAGGCTAGAGTTGTGGAATATAATGGCTGCTCTGTTATAGGATACTTTCAGCACTGTTTGGTTTGGTTAAAGCAGCAGAAACACTTGATTAGGGGTTGCAGTTGGGGTTGGAAATATAAATTTTTTTATACATATATGTAAATTCCTGATTGAGTTCCTGAATTTCACTTTCACTTTTTTACAATTATGCTTGGGGTCGCTTACTTTTGAAATGTAACTGGTTTCCAATATCAGCACAAATCTGTCATGGTGTCAGTTTTATAGGTTAGGTCTTCTTGCTTGGAATTTGGAAAGGTATCCGGCCAAGCGGAGGATACTTTTCATGAGAGGTCATGAGACGAAGATGTGACATCATTGGCTGAGTGTGGGCGCCTTTGGCTGCTTTGCCTGCAACATCCATAACTGCACAACATATCAACTAACAACATGCCTGGGGTAAATGATTCCCTTTTATTTGTCAGTGTGGGCAGACCATGCGTCTCACAGTTGACCACAGACTGAGGAAGACAGACCGAAGGATGGAAAATTGGAAGACTGAGCTAGATGAAATGTAAAGGAAATGCAGTATGCAGTGTGTTGCACAACGAGAAGAGAGTAAAATACAAGATATTTGGAGAAATCCACCCATTTGGCAATAGACCTTCAGTCTAACTATAGTCTGTCCTTCTTGGGGAAACAAGCAAAGAGTCATTGCCTGTTTGCTGTGCCAGTCTGTACATCAGGGCAGAGTACAGCTGTTACAGAGCTGTTAGTAAATTAAAATGTGAGTTGGGAGGGCAGGAAGAGGTGGAGGAGGGAAGTAGCAATCTCTCTCTAGGGGAGTGAAAATGACCCAGTTGTACTAGTTTGCCCTTCCTTGTTTTTCTCCTCTCACTTTAATCCTAATCCATTTAAGGAGCGTCATTGGCGAGATAAGATTGCTTTGACACTGTCAAGGCTTAAGTGCATCTCTTCCTCGTTCTGGCTGGAGGAAGCCGGAAGTGGGCTGGTGTTGCAAGAGGAACGACAGCCTTTATCTCGGTCACTAAACTCAGGCTGAGGGAGGCCCGTCATTGTTTGCTCTGCAGCTCCCCCGCTCTGTGCGCATGCACACTTAGAGGACGGTGTAGCGCGACCGCGGAGCCAGCGGCGCGCGCTGATATTCAGGCCTAAAAAACAAGGTCACATTTTGCAGAGGAACACGTAGACAGACACAGAAGCGGACAAGCTCCGCTTGGCTGCGGTTGGACGAAGCAGTGGTGTGTGTTTAAATATGTGTGTGTGGTGGACTGTTGGCAGGCAGTATACGATAAACTGGTCAGAACCAAGCACACTCCAGCTTCCTTCATGCCTTCCAGTCTGACCACTAGTGGCTGTGCATGTGTGTGAACTTCAGTGCAGTTTAATGCTCCATCCATGCTTTCTTCCTTCCACTGTGGACAAAACTCTGATGGCAGAATATTTTGATCATGATCAGCATATCGAGTCCAACTTTCTGTGGAAAAAGCTTTAAAATCATTTTGTATCTCAGCAGAACAAGGCTATCTGAGGTAGTTTGAAAAAGTTAAGAAAAAATTAAAAGGTTTTCAACATAATTTAGGTCTGAGGACTCTTAAAGCCACAGATGCTGGCTGACATAGTGTCCTATGAACCATTTGTTTAATTTGGGTATATTTGTTGAATCATTACCCTTATGATGCAAGAAAACAAGCTGAAGAAAAAAAATATTTTGATAGATATCAATTTTGGGATTTTTTTAACAGTCAGTTTCATTTGTGGTTTTAAATTGTATATGTATACAATGCTTTTTGAAGTGTCCTCAGTCTGAACTCTCATGTCGCATTTCATCCGTCTCTCTGACAAAAACACAATTCTGCACCACAGGAAGCAGGAAGCTGAGCGGTCAAATGTAAACAACAGACAAAACAAGAATGGTGGATGACCAGTGCTCCATTTAATAGTTTATTACACTGCAGTTCTCTTGCTAAACCTTCTCTATCAGTAAGCTTTGGAGATTTTTTAAAATCTTATGCACCATCCTGACTAAAAACAGTAGGATTAGATATTTTTGTTTAACCATTCCTTAACTGAACAAATTTTGTGTAGTGAGGCTATCGTGATGCCATAAAAGTTGGATTTGCATAAAGATTCATTTCTTCGCCAATAAATGTTTATTCAATTGGGTGTGTGTTCGATGGCCTTTCCAAAGGTATTCGTTACTGAGTTTCCCAGGAAAATAGTCTAGAGTCACAAACATATTAAGTCAACTGTCAGAAGCAATCTTCAGTGTTGTTTTTGATTTTGCAACACACGTATACATGCACGGAGTTTGGCTAACATAATATTCCAGGAATACATCCAGGCACTCGCAATGGTTAAAGAAGAACTGGCTCTTGTTGAGGCTTTTATAATTTTTTTTACAGCAAAAAACGATCAAAACAGCTTATAAAAACCATCAAAAACAAAAGACAAAATATCAGCATATTTATTTTACTCCTCAACATTTTCCCAAACATGGAAACATTAAGGTCTAATTAAGATGCGCTCTTGCTCTCATTCTCATTTATTTTTCAATTAAAATAAATAGGATCAGTAACTATTACATTTGTCACCATCTGTAGTTTGTAAAAAGGCTCATTTGTATCTTTTGATTATTTCTTTGTTGTTGTCTCATTAGGGGTTCTCTGCTCAGCCAAGCACATCTAATCCGAATGATCTTCATACCCACAAAGGCTTGAGTGAACATGTCTTTGTTACCAGCACCTCGTTAACTCTGTCTTTCTTTTATTAATTCTATTACAATAACAGGAGGATAATTATAATATGTTACAATAACAGGAAGATAATTTTAGGATTATGTCCTAAAATTATACATGATATAGATATAACTAAATGAAGTAGACTAATTGACAAAGTAGTTCATTCAAAATCCAAAATTGAGCTTCAAGAAAAAATTGGAATATAACAGAAGACCAGTTAAGTAAAAGGTTTTTAATACAGAGACGTCATCCCAGTGAAAAGTGTGTCCATAAACTGCAAGCTACATGCAGTTGGTTCAGGCTCCTTATGAATGAATTACTGTATCAAAGCAACATGGTTCTGCTCATGTGTACTGAGATGTTTGGCCTAGGGGTACACTGATTTATTGGCCAGACGATTTCCTTCATTTTGGAAGATTGGTGATCAGCTGATACTTGCATGCGGAGCGGATCTTATCCACCAATCTTACCTACCTCAGCAAAGGTTTAAAAATCAACCTCTGTCAAATGATATATAATATACAGGCACATGTCTGCAACTTCGCAGTTGACAACAGTGACAGTTCTCACCCCACCAGTTGCTATATTTAGCAAGAATGTTGCTAAATATAGCAATTGTCTTGCTATATTTGGAGACATTTCAGACAAAAAAAAAAGGTATCGGCCAAAATTGGAATCAGCAGGATTTCAGGCTTTTTAAAGATCAACAAAGGAAGCTGCAACTTTGAGCAACAGTCCAGTTCTTTTTTTCCTTAACTCAGATGCCTTCTCTGGTTCATTAGTGTCTATAAATTACACACACAAAAAAACTAACAACAGTGAAATAACTTGCAGCGCATGTCCAGGATGGTTCTGTCTGAGGAGGCTCTTATAGCTCTGACTAACTCTGATTCACACCTTGTGAGTTTTCTCTAAACTCTTTGTTGGATTCTGCTTAACAATCAGAATCGTCTCAAGACTGTAGTTAATAATGTCGTTTTTGCACCTTTTTCCACTACACTTTTACCTTCCACTCGACTTTCCATCAATCTGCTTGGATGCAGCAGTCATCTTGTCTGGCGACCTCTCCAGGGTGTATCCTGCTTCTTGATCGAAATGACTTGCTCTGTCTTTCTACTGGTCTATGATTGTGTATTGGCCAAAACCATGGTCTTGTAATAACATTTCTGTTTTTTTTTTTGGTGCTGTATCTTATTATAATTGTCAGAGAAACAGAATTTTGCTAAAATAAATGCTTTAAAGATATGCATGTTTTGAATTTAGACTCTGACATTAATTTTTTAAACTAAATTCCTGAAATAAATTAACTTTTTGATGACTTATTGAGAAATTTTTTTTATATCCCTTTTTCAGTTTTTCTTGCTTTTCTTAGTTAGTGGTGGACTTTATGAATATTTAACCTGAGATTATACATTCCTGCAATTCAAACGGATGCCAAAAACTATCCTCTCCAGTTCTTAGACTGCTGTGCTGCTAACTTTAGAGCTGCAGGAAAAGAGTGTAGGCAGACTGTACACACTTTTAATCATTTTCTCAGAAGTAATTTCTTTTAACCTGGAAGGCTTCCACAAAGACTGTAAGTTCACATCTTATTAGTTTCTGTGGAGGCTATTGATTTTAGAGATATGAGAAAAAGACTGGGAACAGAAAGAAACAAACGGATCAATTTCCCTTTTGGTAGCAAGCTGAACTTTGACAACCGTGGTGGAGTTTTCTGATGATCTGGACGCCATGCAAACGTCTCATATTGCGAGTGAGCTCATGTCTCCTCCTACGGTAAATCTAAAAGTTTGAATATTTATTTTTAATAGCAATAGAACAAAGAGACAAAATCCCCCAGCGGACGCTCAACGAAGTCGAAGGCGAGACTTTTTCCTCACTTTGATCATGAGGTTTTCTTCTTATGCGTGTGGAAGCCTTAATGTCATCTGCACAATATGCCAGCACTTCCTATGATTGTCAGTTCTACGTCCTTGTGGTTTCCATGGTTACAGACATTGCTGGATCCCCCAGACATGCACAGACACCAGACAGATAAAGGTAACTTGAACTGGTAGTTAAAGCAGAGCCACGCAGCCTGCTGAGAACTGTGAAATCCTCAAACAAGGCTCTTTTTCTCCATTCCTCCTCTCTTCTGGGACACCAGAGACATTGTACCGTCTTTGTTCAAGAAAGAGCTTGCTTGGAACAGCTTTGTGGTTACATTGTGCAGTAGTGACCAGATATTTGTTGCCTTTCTGTTTCCTGCTGTGTGTTTTTTCCTGAATTGCACGAAATGTGGTTATTTACTCAACTCCAGCTGCTTAGATTAATCGTGACATTTTAAGAAATTACAGTTTGAGACTATGCTTTATATCTTCCGTTGTCGTAGTTTTGATGTTTTGGATGCAAGCTAAAAGGTAAAAATGGGAGGTTGGCATGTGCCGTGTTACCAGACTTTTATGTTGTTGTTCTTTCTTCTCTTCAGTCTCACTGTAATTTTTTTCTTCTGTTTTTTGTAAAAGTATAAATGTTTTCATACTTTGCATGAACTCAAATTTGAAGTGTGCAATTGCTTTAAAAGTTTGCCACAGACTCCCAAAATTATGTAGGTCAGGACTTTGACTGGGCCATTTTCATACACCAGAATGCGTTTATCTAAATCATACTTTTGTTGCCGTCAATGTGTGTTTGGTACTGTTGCCACAACTTTCGGATTTTTATCTGTAAAACAAAAGTGAAAATCCTTCTACAGCTATGCGATGCTTTGTGTTGGTCTGCCGTCTCAAAGCCCAGTACAATATGCTGGAGTTTTTCATCTGTAAAATCTCGAGGTGTTTGACTAGCTTTGCAAGGTGCTGCATTTCTTTTTATCTATCTTGTGATCTGCTCACAGAATCCTGACAGCAGATTTTGTCTTTCTTTGCCTCCTCATCTGGTCGGTCGGGGCCCCTTGAGGGGAGGGGGAGAAATTTTGATTCTCTTTCTTCTAAGCTTTGCAGGAGCTGCAGGTACGTGCATTTGTGTGGATCCATATTTGTTTATGTACTGAAAAGAAAGCCGGAGCAAACTAAATGACCACCGGGGGTTTTCTGATGTTGGTTGACACGCTTTGATGTGTCCCTTTTTTTAAAACATTTTTTTGCTGCTGGAGCTGACGATATGCATGTCAAATCCTCCTGCCTGGGAGATCCAAGATGTTGTAGCTTGATATCGCCGACTTTCTTTCATCAGTGAGGTGATTCTCCTGCTATGTGTTTGAACTGAAGAGAATCAAGGGCTGCAGCTGGGGTCAGATCACCTGCGAACCAAATCTGCCAAGCTTTTCTTCACAGCCTGTCTTTTCTTTCAGCCTGTAATGTCAGCTTTGTTCATTCTTTCTTTTCTTTTTTTCCCTTCTTCTTGGTTGGACGATGTCAAATTCCCATCGATCATTCTTTCCTCTGTCATCAGCCGGCATCATGCTGTTCATTTACCATCGCTACGCGCAGTCTGTCCGTTAATGAGCAGTAGAAGTTTTAGTAAATTTCCTGCTCGTGCACCAAACTGTGTTTGCTTGCTGAGTCACGAGGGAAGAATAGAAACATGCAGAGGGAGTTTAGTGCTAAAAAAACCCAGCAACTTGAAAAGATCTCCTTTGGGTTAGTCTCAGATTACTGAGTCCTTTTATGAATTTCCTGCTGAGCTTTTTTGATTGTCTTCTCTGCCCACGCTAATAGGCCTGGATTCCCATCTTGCCTCAGTTACTGTAAGTAACAGTAGTAACGTGCACAGTAACTCCTGAAATCTGACTCCCTGAAAATAGTGAATAACACACACTGAGTCATGTTGACTGCACTAAATGATTTTTCTAGACAGTAGTCAAATCCTATGCACCGTGCACTCGGCACTGCAGTTATTCTTAGAGCTGACAAAAATCTACAAAATTGTTCTGCAATTACAATGCTAGTATTACAATCCAAATACCGTGTTTACACAAACCAGCACTTTTTTCTGCATCCTAATTAAAGACTAAAAACGTCTAAAAAGCAATCATTTAAGAAACGTTGAACTTCACGTTGATGTGGCCTGTAATTACCCTGTAATGTCATCATGGCAACGTTGTGACTCAGCAGCGATTTACTGGTTTATTTGTCGGGGCATTGTGTAGAGTTTCACAATAGACAGCAACTCTATCCAGTGGCAGACTGTGTGGGCTGATCGCTCATGGGAACCCGTCGGAGTCGCTTTTGTTGTTGTTGATAACTTTCTTGGTTACATGCCCAAAACACCCACGTTCATGCATGCGCTAAAGACGGTGCACACCGAAGCCGACATGTACTCCAATATGTCTGCAGATTGCTAAAGACGTCAATAATTACAACTTAAGCAAAGCTAAAAATAGATGTTTGTTTTTCCTTATCGAAAGGTCACACACGATAGAAGAAGACTATATGTTTGTATTCACATGCCCTGAAGTTCAGTCACTTTACATACAAGCATGTGTACATATAAATGATCGCTTACAATACACTACATGGTTAGAGCCAAGAAACACTCAAAGCATTTCTAGATTTCTCACTTATCAGCTTTTGACGTCATTTCTCTGCTTGCAGAAAGAAATGTTCTGTAAATTATTTATTTCCCAGAGTTCCCTCCATGCCTTCTCAGCCTTTCTTTCTTTTACAGAATAAACTTGGAGTATGTGATAAAACTAAGACAGCCTTTTTTATCACTCGGCAACTCAGAAGAACTTTTTTTCTTTTTTAAGGGGTATTTTCAGCCCTAGGTAGAGAAATATGCAGCTGTGACACCGCTGCATGTCGCATTTGCCTGCAGGCTGCAAACCGCTCAAGCAGGGTCTTATATATACAGATATACAAAGAGCTTTGAGATGCAATTCACGAAAAATATATACTTTAGTGTGTCTCAGAAACAGGGTAATATATAGCATTATATACATGTATGTTTAGGTGAATGAGATGATGACACTTGACGTGGTGTCACATGTGTGCTGATATAAACAGGGTCTCAAATATGAAGTGTGCTGACAGGTTGGGACAGACTTTGGTTTTAGACAGACCAGACTGTAAGTGTGTTGTTGCTTTAACCTTTTCCTTGCCTGTTGGAGACGCTCTATATATGATAGTTTCTTTTGTTGCTTTTCTGGGGAATGAGGTTGTCGTATCGTTCACACCGTAACTCAAAATTAAACAGTTTATGAATCAATTTTGATTCTGCCGACTGTTGGGTAGTTAAAGCCTCTATTAAATCTGACTTGGCCCCTGTTATGTTAATCTGACTGCTTTATGAAATGTAGTTTACAGAACTCCTGGTATGAAGAAGAGCATTGCCGAGGGGTTAGCGTTACTTTTCTGTAGGTGTCGGGGGGAATAAGGTCTAGAAATGGATGGATTGGAGATTGGAAATGTCACACTTTGTAGAGCAGTTATTGTAAATTTGAGTTTCAGTAATATTTCAATGCAAAAACCGAAACAAATAGAGTCTACATTTTATTATTAATACATTTAACATGACAAAACCAGCTGTACCCCTGTACATTATCTAGACTCTAGTGCCAGTGTTCTCAAACTGTGGCATAAGTGTCCCTTCTTGTACTTGGTCTACCCTTAGTTGTACTTGTAACTTCTGAATTATGGTGTTCACTTTATCAGCCAAACTTAACCAAGTTCCAGTTCCACATTAGGATTTGCAAACTCACATGCATAATGAGCAGCATAATCAATGATAGCAAGGTGAGCTAGCACAAATTGTAATTTTCAGCATTTAATGTATTGAAACTCTGTGGCAAGCTCTGCGATGAGGGAAATTATACAGTACTGCTTATGTGAAACGTTTAATGATACAAATGTGCAGCTTTTTACTGCAACTGCCATTAAGTTTTATTTAGAATGCAGCCAAAAATAGGTTTTAGTTCAAAGTTGATGAGAGAAGTCGTACTCATAACGAGAAATTTGAACTTAAAAGTTTGAAGTGTAGGGTAAGCATTAACAGCCTTATTAAACTATGTCCTTCAACCAATCAAGCAGTGTAAATGGATAAGACTGTTGTGATTTCATGTTTTTCTAATCAACGTAAATAAAAAAATGCAACAGATAGAAGAGGTTCTGTTGTGACGTGTTTGAAAATGTCTATCATATAAGTCCTGTTCTCTCTCCCTCTTTCGCAGCCTGGATTATCTGCAGACATGTCTCAATATGTTCCAAAATATGCAGTTTCCTGTAAAATAACTTAATTGATATCATTTTTGTCACACTAATATCGAAAGTACTTAGCTTTAAGACTTCTTCCCTCAGGAACAACTTCCAGTCTGAAGAGTGTTGATATCTGCTCAAGAGGATATGATGTCTTCTCTGGTGGCAAAAAGGTCAAGTTTTGCTAAATATTCTTAAAAATAAATGTCCTTCTTTCTTATATGTCGTGGTAGAAAGGGGGGGATTGAGATGACGAGAGAATTTTGGTTTTAAGGTTCATCTTCTATGAAGGCATAGGTTTTAAAGAACAATTATGACTCTAAGGGAAGGTATCTAAGGCATCCATCATTTAGGATGAATCAGAGTAATGCAAGCTGCTCTTCCCCCCACCGGCGCCAGCACTTATATATACATTGCACACCTCAGGATGACAGCGTTGCCCTTGGCATATGATCCATCTTCTTCTTCTTCCTTTGAATCTAACACATATTTATGGTATGTTTTTGAAACACTGGGACTTGTCAGACTTCTGACATGTAAAGTGAAATATATTCTATAATGTAAAGTTTCTCTCTAAAAACTCTGTCTTAAGGCCCTTCTGCCTTATTCTAAAAGGCAGCAGAGCAGAGAGGGATCCGAAATACTGGGAAGTCTTGGAAAAAAAACTTGGATGGCTTTAGAAGACCAGAAATTTCCCAAAAGCTGATGAAATCACCAGACTTAAGCTGATGGTGAGGCCCAGGACTTTTTGTGGCAATCATTAGAACTACCAACACTCCCTGCTCTGACTTTATAATACAGCTTTTTGGAAAACTGCTCATTAATTGCAGGCTGAGGGAAGGAGACGGGGCGAGGACTGAATCCAGAGTCTCCCAGAGGTTTAGTGGCTCTGAGCTTCAAAGACCCAAACAGTTGCACTGTTACTGCTGCAGGAGGGGCCACATCAAATCAAAAACGTGTGTTTGTAGTGGTAGGTAAAGTGTACACAGTAGTTAGAGTAACACTGACTTTTGATCTCACATCGAATCTGATTATTTTTACTTTAATTCAAGCACATTTATCCACACTTATTTTTTTGTTTTGGTTAACCTTTTAGGACGTACGGACATTTCCTTACTCAAAATGTTAGTGCCAAAGTGTCTGCATTTGCTTCTTTATGGTATGTGTGTGTGGGGGTGGGGGTGTGTGTGTGTGTGTGAACAGCAAATAGATGTGTGGCAGGGACTTGGCAGGAGACCGTCAGGATGACTGTGTGTCTGCCTTCCCCCAGGAACTTCCATCTGGAAATTTGGAAACATAGAACTGTCTGTTCATGTTATGTGGAAACATGGCCTCACAGCCACATTTACGCTTATTGAGAAAGACAGTCATGCACCTACCAGAAATACAGGCTGTACCACCTTCTGAACTTTTACAGGAACATGCACACACGTGCAGCCGTACATATGAGCAGTGAGAGTTCAGGCTCCAACTCTTTGCAGTAGTAAAACGTAGGCTGTCAGGTTCATGCATATTCATAAGGTAGTAATGACAGAGGAGCCGCTGACCTTAGACGATTATGTTATATTATAGGAATATACTTTAAATACTTGAATGGAGCAACCTTTCAGAATTTAAGTGGTTGGTTTTTAAAAAGCTGAACACTGTAAAATAAAACATGTCACCTTTGAATGAGCATTGTTCAGCTTAGTGAAAGCTATGCTTACTGAATGCTGTGCCATTTTCTGAACGACAAACCTTAGAAACGTTTATAATCAGGTAAGGCAGCATTTATTATCATACTGTTAGAGTACTTCAAGAGCTGGACTAAAATCATTAATACTTCAAAGGAGTAGCTCATAAAAAACAAAAGTTCTCTGGTGCAAATCATAGGATACAATGCTACGCACCTTATTTTTGGTAGATTTCATGTGTTACAATATTTTGATTTAGTACATAGTTTTTTTTAGAAACTTTCTTCAAAACAAGGATACAAGAAATTATCTTGCTTTTTCCATCATAACTGCAGCAGAACAGGTTACATCAAGATGCAAGCATCACTGCAATATCAGTGGATGCAGTATTTGGTAGGAATATTTTTTCCAAGAATCATACAATATGTCGCGAATATATCGTTGTCCCAGTATCAGTGTGCACAATATTCATATCGCAGAGGACCGGAGTGCAATAATAGTTGACTAATATTCTGAGTGTTATGAACTGGCACGTCATATTCAGCCAGCTGGACACAGAATCTCCCACTGGCAGATGGTCACACTGGACTCTAATGATGTTGTCCAAAATGCCAGAGTCACAGAGTGATGGAAGATCAGATAAGGAGGAGGAATGAAGAAAATAGGCAGATATGACAAGTGAATCACTCTCAAATACAGACAAAATCATAATTGTAATATTCACAAAAAAAGTACAAACAGTGTAGATTAATTAAGAACAAGATGGTGCAGGATAACTTATGGTGATTTTTAATTAATCTATTGAATATTCTAGAAAATAGAAAGAAATCACAACAGTTGTTTCCAACATTGTACATCCCTAATGCTTAGCCATTTAGAAGGCTCTCAAGGAGGTACCCTGCCTCTTATTGATTGGTCAATGTTAAACATAGTAATTCCAGATTTTTAAGTATATAGAAAATAAATTTGTACAAATATTCTACTGAATAATATGTGAGAATATTTAAGCATTTACCTTTTGGGATTCGTAATATTGTTGTTTCATTAAAACTGTCTCTTCTGTTGTTCAGTTTCTAGCACAACCGGGCACACGCTGTATGCACTTTAGTTAACGGCCTGGTCTCAGCGTTGGAAATAGGTCAGTAAGTTATTAAGATAATTAGAAAATCATGCTCTGATAACAGGGATTATCCACAGCCTTTTGAGCAGACCAGCGTTGACAGTCAGTTGGAGAGCCTGCTAGTCTTAGGATGATAAAGAGAAGAGGGTTACGTGAGTTCAAATAAAAATCGCTTCCCACATTCAGAGCTCTCTGCATGGCAGGAAATACCTCCCGTTGTGCCTTCCTCAGTTATTCCAGTGCTCTTTCAGAAGGTCACATGCGTCCTTTCTGCAGCTGGATGCATCTCCACGGACGGAAAGCCAAAGTTGAAGGCCGGATACTCAATCTCTCTTCGTTTTTAAATTGAAGCTAATAACTCTGCTTGGCTTCAGTTTCCGCCTGCAGTTTGTTTGTTTTGAAATCCCATCGTCTTAAGCAGTTTTTCTCCTCTCCCAGGAGGTGTTGTGTAAACTTGTGTGCTTTAAAGCTTCGGGTTATGGTTTTTATTTAGTTTTTTTACAGTCACTTTCTGAAACGGACAGAGCTGCACTGTGTGCGTGCAACTCGCTCCGCTATCGGTCAGAGTGTCTGTGCATCGGGACAGTAGTCAGCAGGATGTTTCAGGCCTGCAGCAAGTTAGAGCCACAGAAACTGCAAAGCGTTCCCACATCAGCTTTGAACTGCCGCTGTAATGAGGGAATGTTCTTTTCTAAGCCCAACCCAGGGGTGGGTGTGTGTGCATGTGTGTTTGTGTGACATGGTGACTCATACAAGCTGCAGCCATTGTCTTTCTACCCCCGATCGTGTTGTTTTCTTCAGCCTCAAAGGTGACCGAAACAAATGAGAACCCCATGTGTCTGTGGTGGCTTGTGTTGCACCAGAAGAGACACTTCGGCTTCACCTGAGATCACCTCGCCGTTGGTCTCAGCATGCTGTCTCGACAGTGTGTTCTTGCTTAATGACAACGCAGCCAGGCAGTCCCTCCCTCGTGTGCTTTCTCCTAAATCCTGGTTTTACGTTATTTGGATCTGTTAAGTAGCTCTCAAGTCGGCTCATGAAGTAAATTTCTGCCATTTTGCTGCCATATTATGAACAGATGTTCACCCGCATGCTGTCGATACATGTAACCGTAGCCTACAGCTATGTTTGGAAGACAGACCGGCCCCTCCTCGGCTTCTTTTGTTTACTCAGAATAATTGGCGCGACCAAACCCAGTTTTCTGACTCATTTAAATGAACATGCTCTTTTTATTTTGGTATTGCTTTTGTTTCTTCTTCTTTTTTTAATCTAGTACAACCATCATCATCTTTTTTTTAATGATTTTTACCGGTGAAGAGCTGATTCATCGTGACTAAAATAATGGGTTCTCAAACGTTTATGCAAGAGCAGCCAATTAAGATGCTAGACACTTAAGTGACTCATTAGACGCATTCTGCAGATGAGCAGACAGATCTGCTAAATGTACTTTGAGTAAGAAAATATATACAAATGTAATCAAACTCAAACAGATGATGGTTGTTTGCCATGCCCTGGTTTTGCATTATACTTGATCACTTTGAGGTTGCCGTGAGCCGTACATGCTCTAACACTTGAGAATTTAAATAATAAGGAACCAATAAACAACCACATCATATGTGCAAATAGGAGGTGGCCATAGGCTATCATGCAGACTTTATCACAGCCACAAACTTCAGTGTGTTTTATTGAGGCTTTATCTGGCCAACCTTCAAATGCATTTAGGGGTCATGAAGTTAGTAAATAGTATTTGTGGAACTGTACAAAGACTCACGGTTGAGTATTTAAGAAATCCATAACCCCTGATTTACGCTGCTGGCATCTCCGCTCTACTCCGCAGTAAATATACACCGATTGTAGTCAGTAAGAGCGTTTACGATGCCTCCGCATTACTGCTAACAATGGCGCCGTATGCAGCACCTCTGCATCACTGTCCACATCAATGTCCGTCAAAATTAAAGCCAAGCCTATTTTTGCAGCTCTAACAGGAAAATGCATGAGCACTGGATCCGTACTTTCAAAATAATTCACCAAGACAGACTGCATTTGCTCAAAATACTCGTTAAATTAATGAATATATTCGTATATTTATATGCAACTCAAACATTGATTTCTAAACTCTTCCTGAGTTACTATTGTTGTTTCTAAATGAAGATGAACTTGTTTTCTTTGCATTATTTGAGGTCTGAAAGCACTGCATCTTTTTTTTTATTTTGACCACTCCTCATTTTATGCAAATAAATACTTAACTTTTGCTTGTAATTTCTGAGACATGATGTCAGTAGTTCATAGAATAAAAGAGCAATGTTCATTTTACTCAAACATATATCTATGATAAGTAAAATCAGAGAAACTGATCATTATTTTTTTCCAGAGCTGTATATATACTGCATACACTTTTGGTGATGGATATACACAAAATGTAGGCTTAATTTTGAAACCATGTTTCCTTGCTCCAGTCGCAGTGGAGCATTGGTCAAGGCAGATGAAGTGAAATAATAAGGCTATCACATAAAATATGCAGAAGTTTACCTTTTGCAAGAGACTGTTTGTCATGCGAGTTAAGTACAATGATATGAGATGTTTGTTTATGTGTCCAAAACAGAGTTGTGCTTGTCAACAGGAAGTCGTAGGAAATCAATTGAACAAAAGACAAAAGTTTCATGTGGCTAATTGACATTTAGGTGCGAGTGAATAAGAAATCTTGCTGTGTATATTAATGTCTGAAAGTGATGAAATGTGAAGCAAGTTCCCAGCGGCAGCGAGGCATGAGTAGACAGGAGGGCAGGTCACAAGCTGGAAGACACGGTTACGTTTCTCATTAAGCAAACCGAGAGCCGATAGAACCAATGAGGTTTTGGTGAAAAGAACACAGATGAAAGAAAAAAGGCGAGGAAAGTCTTTAAGAATAAAGCAAATGGAGGGATTTCTCAATGAAAGACAACAGGGTTGGGGTAAAAAGAGAAGCGACTGATGGGATTTAGGACAAGGGAAGTGTGTGAGTAATGTGGAGCAGTGGGTGTTAACATGGCCTCAGTCTCTGTGTGACACTCTCACGGACAGAGAGCAACTCGGTAAACATGCACACTCTCCAGATGAAAAGACAGTCGGGCATTTGACCGTGAGCAGAGACCAGGGGTCACACACAAACACGACTCCAAGAATAGACGCTAAACAGCAGGGAAGAAAATAGCCCAGTAACAGAGGATGCGGCGTGCATGTGTATTTGGGTCTGTCTTTTTTAAGTGTTTGTAGTTCTACGTTTATATCTCGAGTTAATTTGATCATCTTTACATAAACACTCCAGTGCTCGAATCGTGCCTTCATTCGTAGCTGTTACTGATCCCACAAGCTGTTTAATATTTGTTACATTTTCACTTCATGGCTTTATTGGTCCCACAACATGCACTAATTTGTTTCTTTCTGTCTGTTGAGGTTTTGCTCAACCACAGGTTTAATAGAAAGAAGCAGGAAGGGGTGAGGGGGAGGTGAAGCGGGTCCAGTTTTATGGTCTTGTTTGTACTTCGGGCTGTAAATACCCCCTAACAGGGCTTAAAGTGACAGCTTGTAGCACAAAGTGTCATGTCTGCACTGCTTAGTAGGACTGTTATTGCTCTACAAAGAAGTTGTTTTAGGAGTTTTGTTGGGCTTCTGAAAACTGTGAGACTGTTTTCAGTCATTAAGTCACACGGAGTCATAGGAATGCTAAACATCTTTTCAAAATTGAAATCTATTCAAGGTTTTAGCTACAGTCATTCTGGTGTTGATGAAACACCTGACATCCTACACAGTGAAAGGTCGTGTAAGGATATATATGGAGGAGGGAATATAGAGGCAATTAATCCAGTTCTGGGAGACGGAATCAAATTTTCTTATAACAGATATTTTATAAGAAAATAGACACACATATAATCAGTACAGTATAATAACTGAACGTCTAAAAAAATTACACGTTCAAACGTGCTTTTTTTTTTTGCTAAAGTTGTGTGAGTTGAACAAGAGCTACAGTCAGAGACTGAAAACATGGTTGACGTGTTCTGGTAAAATTGGGAAACAACAAACTTTCTGTTAGTTATTATCTCTGCTGGTTTATGTGCAAGCAACACATGGTGTTTTTATTTTAAGTTTTCACCATATAGAATGCCCTTATCGTTTCTTAAAAGCATTCAACTCTCTTGGGTCTTTTCGTGTTTCGTCATGTTACATCCATAAACCTCATTGGGACTTTTTGTGACAGACCAACACCAAGTAAGGCAGAAATGGACTTGGAGATGAAACATGCATGTCCAATTCTTTGTGCAGAAGAAAAATATGCATTTTTCCAAGTCATTTGCTTTCTATTCATTTGAATCAGAGGATCAGACTTTGACTGGGCCATTTTAACACATGAAGATGCTGTTATCTGAATCATTCCATTATATGTATCTTTCTGGCAGTATGTTTAGGATTGTTGTGAATCTCTGTACAAGTCTTAAATCTTTTGCAACCTCTCCATTTCTTTTTTAGGAATTCCCTTGTATTTAGTCATCTTCTTATCAACCATAATTGCTGTCTCTGCTGGTGAAAAGCTTCCCACAGCATTAGACTGCCACCATTATGTTTCCCTGCAAGGTATAGTGTGTTCAGGGTTATGTCACATTCGCATTGCACATTGGTTTTTGTATATAGGTCGAATTCTTACAAATTTGTCCTTATCTGACCAGAGTAAGTTCTTCCACAAGCCTGGAAGAGGATGCTCCCAACACCTTGTTTCCACTGAGCAAGTACTGTGCATACGGCCAGTATGCTGTTTTTTGAAAGAGGTAAAGGAGTACAGATGGATTTTTCAGAGCACTGTAACTGGTCACAACATCATATGTGCGTTATGGCAAAAATATCTAAAGAAACAAGTCTTATTTGCAATTGTATTAGTAATAATAGGGTCCTAACAGAAGTGATTTAGGAAAAACAAAACATGATATTTTGGGGTTTAAAGGAAAAAGTATTAAGATAACTAAGATAACAAATGATAATTTTCATAAAAACAGGATTCCGTTCAAACACTATTTTAGCTAAGAATTAGACTTTAGCTCTTCATAAATCACCTGATAGTTCCTCTGTGACTTGAGGAAACTGTAACAAACAGTGATCAGAACATCCAGTAAAGTAAACAACCATTAGATGCCGTCATGAGGTGGTCAGTGATCCGCTCTGGCCAAAATTGGTCAAGATGTTGAGATTGTGAAGGGGGATGACGCGCTCAGGCTGCATCATAAAGTCCTGATTTGGCAGGTTCTTTTTCTCTGCGTGTGTTTTTGGGACGTGGTGCCATGATAAGGGAGGGTGAGTCACCAACAGTTCGGCTCAGGGTGACTCTCCTAGCAGGCTCGGTGACGAAGGTCCATGGTGACAGAGGTTTGTGGTTAGAAACCCTAATCTGCTCCTCATATGACCTTCTGATGGACAGGAACAGCAGTGTGCACACACACCCATACACCCTCACCACCCCGACACACAAACATACACGCACACACACAACCCTTTGACAAAATAGTCTCCTCTTCTAACTTTTGCTCCTCTGTGGGAATTTAGGAAAATTTGACATTTGCTCTTATTTTCACAAAAACACATCCTCCTTCTTTGCTCCACTAAAACCATAAATCTCTCGTAGATATTATGTTTGGAGATCCATTACATTCTATACATTGGCTATAGCCAGCACTTAAAGGTGCTACTTTTGGAGACCTTTCCAGGAAAGCTATTTTTGTTACGTCAGGAACTTCAATTGTATAATGTTAGCACCTTTGAAGGGTTCCTCCATAATGATTTTGCTCCTAATTGCGCTGCACTGGTCAAAGCTTTCACTTAAATCAAACGCCTTCTCTCTCTCGACTGCCTGTGAACTGGGCGTCCTTCACTGGCCCAGTAGGAGTTTTCAGTTTTGTGTTTGTTTATTAAATTGGACATGTGGGACGAGGCTGTGCAAGACGTGCACTCGGCATGACTCAGGCTCCTTCTGCATGAAAGTTGGCAAGCAATGTACAAATATTATTAAAGCCAATTTGGCCGCAAGTGCTGGAAGTAGAGGCATTGTATAGAGATGCCTGGATTGATTAGTGTCTGATCGGCGGTCCGATAGAATAAAGTATTTTTGTTTTCCTGTTCAGTAAGTACTACAACCGCAACCAGCAGCTTGTGCTTTGATGCACTTGTTTCAGTGAAATACAAGTGCATCATTTTCTATTGAATTTTGAACTAATACCTCTATCAGATAACATGCAGAATGTTTTCTTTATCTTTTGCTGTGCTGTGAGCAGTGATGGCATAGTTACTTTGAAAAAGTAACTTTAATCAGATTACTGATTACTCCTTGAAAAAGTAACTTAGTTAGATTACTG